>WJFB01002195.1:0-21493 GCA_009870185.1 Pygmarrhopalites habei
GACAACAACATTTGCATACGGTGTCTAACTCTCTTCCATATTCCAGACTGTATTATTGGTAAGAACAAAGTTGGGACAGTTTAGACTTACCATTTGCCTTCTTGAGGGCATTCTCCGGTCTCTGGTAGTACCTTGACATGTTGAATGTAGTCAGTAATCAGTTTAATTTCAATTAACAAACTTGGTTAATCCTTCCATTCACCTCGCCGTACCGAAAAAAACTCAGTCCGTCAGGACAGACGACGACTCTATGACACGGCGGTCCTTTCAAGTCTCAAATCACGTGGCACCTTAGTTGTCTTTTTTATTTTTGTGCCATTTATTATCTTTAAGTCCTCAAAGCCCCAGGTAAGTCGGGTTTTTTCCTTTTTGTCATCTTTCCTCTTGTCATCCAATGTACATGTCATGAAATGTCTCTCATTTCTTATTTCAGGTTTTTGTCCAACCCGTTAAACTTTAAGTGAACGCCTCTCTACCTTTCCATAGTAGAAGAAGAACTGTCAATCTTCATTGCAATGCCATTATGATGACGGTTACTCCTCAGTCAACCCAGTTAATTTCTTGTCACTTGATCGGTACATGTCCATAATAACAATTTAGCAGATTTGTAATGACAACATTTCATGAATTTACCTTGTTTGTACTAATGTACTTTTATTTATCGTAACAGAGAAAGATTCTAATGGAGATATTTTTTGGGTTTGGAGTTATCCTGGTTTTGAGAACAAGGACCGAGATGTTTACATGAGAAAATGTAGATTTTTTTACGAGTCTGGGAATCGGCAAAAACTTTTTCGATTTTTTCGTTATAATGGACAGTGGGTGTATATTCACTCTTCAGAAGTCTTTTCGTCTGATCGACTTCCGAAGGTTACTTTACAAACTTTCTTATTCATTTTTGCCAACCTTCCATGTGAAATTTATCAAGATTCGTTACTGAATTGCCTTTAATTTTTTTTTCTAAAAAAGGTGAAGCAAGTATCTTTAATGGTGAGTAGTTTGGATTTCAATCCAGAACGGTATGAAACATTATGCCGAATACTCACCAAAAGTTATTGCAAGTCTGGACATCCTCCTGTCATGCTTCAGTTGTTCTTGTCAATTTCTGTTTCTGGAAAATGTACAACTGAGGAGAATGGAACGTTTTATGCCAATGAATTTGATACTAGCAATCCATTTAGGAATCATCAACTCAAAAAAGGTTTCTATCTCTCTATCTCTTTCAATCAGTAATATATTGTATGGATAATTTCAGATGAATGAACATGTGTTTTACATTTTTACAGTCATCATAGGGAGATTTGGACTTGAAACCATTTTGATATATACTGCTTTACTCTTAAAACGTCGGATAGTCGTGTACCATCATGATGTAGATAGTTTAATTGAGGTATGTAATATCATTGGTGTAATAATCCAAAAAATTATTATGTTTACAATCATACATTGATTCAATTTGGTTACTTGTGTAGTTTGTCCTGAGTTTGCCAGCATTCCTGACTCACAGAAATATGTGGGATTGTATTTTTCCATGGGTTGACCTATATCAAGATGAACTTGCTTTTTTTAGGGTAATTGACAAATCGTTGACTATGTATGAAATTCTAAATCTATTCATTTATTGCAATGAAATGCCCTTGGTACATTTAATGAATCTACTCCTCTTTTGTTGTTCAACAGGATAGTAAATTTCATGTTATTGGTTGTACCAGCGCTGGTATAGAAAATCATGTAGAGTTGTATGATGTGTTCGTAAATGTGCCTGCTTCGGAGATTGCTGTTGCTCCTCACGCCAAAGGTAACAAATAAAGATTTTACACACATTTCACATTAGAAATTTCATCACAAAACCAAAAAAATCGGTTTTATTTTGTAACAAAAGTCAAACATTTTATTCTCAGTTATACAAACTAATTAAATGCACGGAACAAAAACTGTGGTTCACGTTTAATACTATGATATGAGTCGTATTCGAGTCATCTTTCCCTAACATTAACACCTGTATTATTATTATATTTGTGAACGCAGACAAAGTAATTAGCAATAACTTTTTTACGCTATTTGTATGGCCATTTGGTAGACTTTTACGTATCTTTTATGTAGACAAATATGAACTACACATAAAATATATATTATCCGTAGTGAAACTTAGTTGTAGTACAATATTTTCATGTTTATATTATATGTATATCTTTAGGAGCTACGGTAGACATTTTCGGTAGTCCTCTTTTCATATTTTTTACACCTTGGATATACATACTACTATACTATGTAGATGAATATAAAAAAATTAATAAGTAATAAGCAGTTAATAATAGTGGATGATCATAGATCCTCATGTTGTCAATGAGACTCTTTTCTCTCTCCCTCTCTCTCTTGTACACACTTGTCATATTTTGATTCCATTACAGAAGCAATGACTATGACGAAAACACATAAAGACATTGCTCTATTCATGGTACAATTATCGGAGAAGGAAATACTTACCGAACGAGGTAATAAATATTGTTTGAAAAATGATGATAATTACCATCAAAATAAATATTTATTACTTACGCTTATTGTGATCAATTTGAATTTTATGTGTTTACTGAAGATATTATGCAAGAAATTTCCAGAAAGACTAAGGAATTGATAGAGCACGTAAGGTCAGCTACTTCAAATTTTTAACAAATTCTTAAATACAAACAATAAAAACTACATTATTCTAAATTATTCTATTTATAGTAGTTGTAAACTCTGGCTTATATATTTTTTTAACCGTTATTATTTTACATGTAGAAACATTTGTATAAAGTAATAGGTCCTATTTATGTAGTGAATGTATGTATTTTGTATTTACACATACATAGATCAATACATGTATGATCATTACATTTTTAATACCAAGTAGTAATACGTGTTTGTCGTCACTCCTCTCAACATTTTTGCTTCTAGTTTTTCTTTTGTTGACAACTGATGACAATTTTACATAGTGTTGAATTTAGATTACTTTATTGTTAATTTTGTAGAAACATCGGTTCAGAAGTGGACGGGCGAACAATTGTATCTTTGGATCAGTTGAGAAAGAAGGAATATTCAAGTCAGCTAGAAACCTTTCTCTTCAGTTTGGCGCAAGTTGAAAATTTGGCTGTGATATAGTAAAAAAAAAATTACAATACTATCCTGGTCATTCCAGTCTGACACAATTTTATAATTTTCATGTCTCTAAGTTAGAAACCTACAGTGTCCTACAGTAAAATATAATATTATGCAATCAGTACAGGTTTCGATTTCAATATGTTCACAAAAGTCACTTACAATAATTGTTATGTCACTGTGTAACACAATGGAGAACGTTATCGATAATAATTTTTTAATTATTTCGCTTGTTTTTAAAAATAGTGTTTATAGTTCTCTCTCATTTTTGAGGTATATAGGAACGATGAGAGTTGATTACACAGAGAAAGGCCACGACAAGTTGTGAGGTTAAGCCTCTTGAGACAATAAATTAGCTACTTAGAATCTATGATTAAATAAGAACAATGTCTCTTTCCATTCATTGAGTTTGATAATGTATTTTCTTGGAATAACTGTTTTCTGTGTATGTAGATTGTACACACAATAAGATTCTTCTTCTTTTGCGTCATCGATTATATATAATTTCTTTTCAGTCGACTGATTTCGTTCGGGAGGAACCAACCGGGTTTTTTTTGCTAGTATAGCATGATGGCACCTGGGTATGAGGATACACAGAAAAATCATAGTTATTCAAATACCGAGAATTGAGGCAGTTGGCTGTTAGCATATGTATGATTTTTATTTAGAAGCTATTCTCACCGTTACTCTTCTCTTCCTGAAATAAAAAAATGTACAGAATTAGGAAAATACAACACATGAAATTGTGAAAATGTGGTATGCTTAGAGTTAAGGTATATTGTCTATTTTGAATATTGTAGTATTTTTGATTAGAGAAGCTCAATCGACAACTTTTTATTTACCTTGATCGGTTTGTGCGTTTTATGACGATCCCTTCGCGATTGGTGTGAACCCAAAAATATTAAAACCACATTTAATATGTGAATTATGGCAGCGCCAACGACGAACCAAAATGAATATCCTAATACTGCAAATCCCTCAGAATCCCATAGATTCATTCTGTCCTCCGTAGGTAAAATATTATGGCGTAGCTTTAAGTGATACTATATAGCATTGGGAGAGGGAGAAAGAGAAAAAATAGTTTTGCAATTAAGTTTAAGATACTTGTTTATATTTTGCAAAATTGATTTTTTAGTGATATTTTAATTTTTACCTGAACTCCCCATGTTATCACTGCTGCAAGGTTACTTGCCACTATTTCAAGTAAAATTCACATTGATATTAAGTAGTTATAATTTATAAGAAATATGTAAGCAGTAATAAAGTGTGCCTATTTGCTCGAAATTAATCGGTATACTTTTGTCATTTACACCATTGCAAAGTGTTGATATGAGTAAATACTAGGACTTTTTATATAAATTGATTAGACTTACGGGCAAAGGTGTTCCATACATAGAGTCCACCTATAACAGAGAAAGTTTTAATGTAGATTTACTTTTGTAAAGTTACGACTACAACTCAATGAATGACACGGGACAAAGAGCGTTAGAGATCTATGACCATTGTATCCATCAGTAAATGGAGTTTACTGATGGACAGAAAGATTTACTAAACATGGATAGCTCCAACATTACTTTAGTTTCATTTACTAAATATGGATAGCTCCAACATTACTTTAGTTTCATTTAAGATTGAGTTGGGTCATGATCGTAAATATTTGAGTTGTGACTCTTCTACATAGTAAGTATCCTTCCTTTTTTGTCTTCCTTAATGTAGTTTTCATGCCAATTTTCATAGGTAGTTGTACAAAAGAAAAAATGAAATCCACTTACCAATGCCGGTGATGGCCTCAACAGGAGTCGTGGCTGTATTTACGAGGGCGAAAACAGCAGAGATCACTAAGAAACACATAGCATACATATAGGTCATTACTTTATTCAACAATATTCCAAATAAGTAAGCACATTGGTATTTATTTCAAAAATATTTTTATTAAATACAAACATACCAGCAAAAAATATGGCAGAGCAGACAGACCCAACCTAAAAAAATAATTTTTTTTTAAAAAAATGAAAATGGATTTTACTAGTAAGGCCACAGGCCGTCACATTACAAAAAAATTATATGAAAGAATCTTACCGTTCCAATCCAAAGACCATAACTCATGAATGTTCTATCTTTGTTCAGAATTTCGACCACTGTAAAAATGCCAAAGGAAAGAACAACAACATTAAATTAGATGTCATTTTAGTTGATGATGATGATGAAAATCAGATCAATTGTACAAAGAATTCAACTTTTTTTTCCACGAGTCATCATACACTTTGCCAACTAAAGTTAACTTTTACATGGACTTTTACGGATATCTAGCTCTACTTCCGAGCAATTATGATGACGATGATTTTGTGTGTTAAGATCGTGTGTGGAGTAAGAGAGTTTGTTGGAGAGGAGAAGAAGGTTAAACAAGTAATTTGATCGAATGCAACAACAACAACAATCATATTATATTAGTTCATCATTAACGTCCCTTTAGCCAAAGGTGCGACGAAGATTGTTTAAATCAACCAAAAACTAGCGCACACACCTACTTTCAAGAGCTGTTTAGTCTAATCTGAATCCCCTTTGAGAGTTCATGAAGAAAAAGATGATGAAGAAGGGAAGGGAGGAGAGGCTGACTTTACTCTCCTCCGTCTTCGTCGTCGTCGCCGTTCTCGCCTCACTCAACTGACCTCTTTCTCTACATAATATAATATACTTTACAGCTTCTTCCTTCTGTCAAATCCTTACCTCCCTCCTCCTCTTCCCAAGTGTACCAACCAACTTGTCATTACCCACCTTGTATCCACAAAGTATTACTCTCTTGTATCATTATGATCCTCACAACATATTTTATACGGCCTAACATTATTGGTATGATTATTACACTTCCTTATCACGACGACGACAACTAACAATATTTCCATCCCTACTACATACTATACCTTTTTTATCCCCATTGAATTATTCTCCCTCCTGTCAACTGACTCACTATAATAGTTATTGACAAAGCAGGGGTTTATATGGAAATGTGTGATGGATATCCAAAAAAATGGTTCCAACGCACACAAAAAACATAGACAAAATCCATCACCAAATCATATATGGCAAAGAGAGAGGAAGCGTATAGACGTCCATTAACATTCGTTAATTACAATACGGTCTATTCATGGAGATTGAAGTGTAAGGTTAGAGAAAAGGAACCGACAGGAATTTCTATTTTGCATAGTTCATAGTCCTATTTAATGTGAAAAAATTAGCACGTCGTTGTTTCATCTTGCCTCCTCCTCCTGTGTATCATCTTCATCCTTATCCGTGAGTACAGTAACAGTGTCCATATGAATGTAAAGGACGTTTAACATGAGATGTGTACAAAAAGTCATAATAATATTAAAGAGGGAAAAACAGTACACACACGCGAGTCAAATGAGCTTGCACTCGACTAAATCATAAATGATGGTTTAGGGAGAGTCATTGTATCATGATATAGGAAATACACATCACAACAATGTATGGAAGATTTTTTGAGGATACAGTCCTCCTACCACACACACACAGCACAACAGAAGTGAATCAGAAGGATAACACTCAACAGGATTCATTTTATGTGTGTATGATCTGTCGTGTGGGATCAATGCACCTCAGTCTTTCGGCTAACAAAGTTGCAGAGTAAGGTAAGGTGGTTTGTGTGTTGCCTTATTTTAATATAGTATATCATCATGCTACTGCTTTAGCTGTCCTACACACAACACAGCATTTTCTGATGCTTTGCTGCTGCTCCCACAAAATGAAGATGATATTCCGACCTCATCTTTCCCTATCGTCAATATCTTTTGCCTTTATACATGAAGTAGATTATATATGGAGGAGAGGGAGAAGCCTCTCTTCTTTTCCCCTCCCCTGTCTTTACTAAGATTCATTATGTATTAGTGATAATTTAAAGAGTGAGAAATGAATGCTGTTATCCCATGTTTTGTACTCTTTTATAGTTGTTTTACCTTTTCATGATGAACGACCAACTATGCGAAAACTGACGAAACAATCCACTTACAAATTAACTAACGTGTTGTCCTCATCTCTCTCTTACTACACACTTTAATAGTTTACAGTCTTCTTTCATCCCCATTTAAATATACCTATATATTATATTGTCCTAGTACCCACTATGTAAGACTGTTATTAGAATAATTCATTGAAACGTGGCCACACGCTCCAAGTCTGTTGTGTTGTTGTTGAGTGTATTAGATTTTTCTTCGTGGGAAAACATCCTTTTCTTCTCAGGGGAATCTTGTGTAACATTTAAAATTCGTGCACGGACTTAATTTACATAAAATGAATTATTACATTTGAGCAAAGATCCATTTTAGTCAAGTCAGGACTCTTCTTCTTCTTCTTCCTTAGCCTCAAATATTGTGAATGACTGTTGTGGAAGGGAACACTCATTCTGTCCTTGTCATCCTTTAAGTTAAATTTGAATCGGAGAATTAAGATGAACAAGATGAAAATTTTCAAAAATTGAATTTCTGTCCACGTTCAATTCGTACTTATTGTGAGTACATGATGGAAAGAGTTTGTTTACAGTTGAAAGGTACAACAGACACAATGTTGTTGTTGTCATTTGTCTCTGGGTTGTAATTTGGACAGTATTGATCTCTCAAAAAATTCATTGGTGTAGAAAGATATTCATACTATTTTTTTGTGACAGTCAACGACCTCCGAAATGGAAATCAAAAACCCGAAAAACGGACATCTCTCCCTCTAAAACCCAAGTTCTTTTTTATGTCAGCTCGTTATCCATCTGATTGTGTGGATGCGACGGAAGTCAAAGTGGTATAAAATAGAAAGAGAGAGAAAGGAAAAGTTGCATTCGAATCGTATAAAAGTAAGGCATGGCCAATGTCAACATACAAATACGTGTATTTGTGTGTGTGTGATTGTAACACACGTTCTCCACTCACTGCAACTTGACAAATGAAAGGATGTATAATTATTTATGATTTTGTAGTTCTGACTATCACAAGTCGAGATAGGAGTGAGCAATGTTCAGTGGATGGGAGAAAATAAAAAAACATGGTTCACAAATCACAACACAACAAGTCAGCACAGAGTCAGTGCTGAAAAATTGTTTTAAAATAAATTAACTTTCCATTGCTCAAAATAATAAAAATACGCACAGGCAGACACACACACAACACAACAACAATGACATGCACTTCCGCTCCGCCTCCAACTCTTTGTTTATTGTTCACTTTTTTTCAAGGTGAAATATTTCAGCTTCACACATTCTTCTTCGTTTAATTACACATTCTCTACATTTGTGCTCGTACTACGAGTCTCGTAGACAGTAGAATGTGTGTGTGTTGTGTGTGTGTGTACTCTTGACATTTCAAAAAAAGGTATTGAGTCCACGAAGTTACGCTCTCAACTAAAAATTGTGCGTGTGGAGCGTTTTTATCCCCTCCTCTACAAAATTTGCGTATGTACTAGGCGTAAAATTCTTTTGTTGGCAGTTACGTATTAGTGAATCTAACCTGTCGATCCCTTCGTTAATTGATTGAGTGTAGAGATTTGAAGAGTGTAAAAATGTTAAATTCTGTACTCGCTGACTCCACTCTACTATGTAATATTACATATATGAGACACGTGATAAAATGTCAAGGTAGATATAAACAAGTAGGCATCAAGTTAACTAACTAGGCAGTTAGTTAATTCATGGATCGTTGAGTTTGATAGATAATTAGCACAACAATTAGAAATTGCGGTGTAGTGTGAAAGCTGAGTAAGGAACGTTCTGGTTAAATTAATTTTTTTTATACTTATATGCATTCAGACAGAAATAAAAATTTTGTGTAACTACGTCTAATTACTACATTGTCAAGCAGGGATGTGTATGTAGTTAATTACACGGATAACAGATTTTTGGAGGAGAAAGAGTAGAGAGATGCTGACAGGTACGAATACTCTAGTACAAATTATTCTCTTGTGTGTCCAAATATTTTTCTGATTTCTTTTACCCCTACACAATAAACTATTTTCTGACTTTTGTCACGCGAATTACAGATATAACGTTGATACACAAGGTTAAAGACGATGCCCTCAACATACATACACATTAGTTTTGTATTTGTATTGTGAAATCTTTCCCAATTAAATAATACCAGTCTTTGCCCCTGTGTCCTAATCTCTGTGGATTAAAGAGAGTCACATTGCTTTCGGTCATCTGTTTTTGTTTGCGATTAAGAGTACAAAGAAATCTTAATGTAGTTCAAGAAAAAAGGAAGAGAATAATCAGTGGAATGAGTAAAATACATTAGTTGATCCCTTTTCTCTTTTATTCGTATTCCCTAGTCTTTATCTTCCATCTTCTTACCACGAAAATTCCAGTCACTCTCAACTCCCATCCAATGTTAACAAATATGTATTGACTTTCTACTACTACTACATACTGTAATATAATGATATGTATTTTTAGTTTAATCTCCCAACATTGGCTACATTCATTACGAATAATAAGGTCACTCTTTTAATAGGAAATCCTGAACCGCATTCAAAATGACAAGAGAAATTGTGTGTTTTGTGTATTGGACATTTCTGTAAATTCCACGTACTGATTGTTCTGAGAAATTCCAGATTTGAAAAACCCAAAGTCATTTCTGGCCTGGCGTATTCATCATTATGGATGAGGAAGATGATCTTGAAGATCCCTCATAAATACAAACACAGACTATTCACACCTCACTTTGATCCTGCTTTCCTCCATCATCCTTTTTTCACCGTAGGTTCAAAGGAAATTTCCATTTGAAAATTTTAATTTGAAAATGCGGCCTACACTACAGTATGGTGGGCGTCATTGTATTAAATCCCATAAAATTACATTGTGATGATGTAATGATAATGTCGAAAAGACCAAAACCTACAGAGAAAAAGAGAGACACACACACGCACACAAAATAGAGATGATGATGCGGACGGAACATCTGCTTTTGTGTGATAAAACTTCATTTACTGACCAAATTACTGATCAGTGGTGCCAAAATAGTTGACAGATAGTCTCCCTACGGCCTATTCATCCCCATTTTTTCTCTCTTGATGCAAGAACAAAGTTTTTTCATCTCTCTCTCTCTCTCTCTCATTGCCATAGTACAGCTATCAGATTAACGGAATCCTTGGTTGTGGGATGCGATGCAATAATGCAACCAGCAGAAGCCAGAAAGACCTTGTATTTTTTTATTACTCCTGCTATTCTCATAGTTTTAAACTCACAAAAAAAAGTATACACACTATGATGTAAATTATGTTCAAACTATAATAATTGTTTGTACAGAAGTCTGTACAGAAAACTGTGTTGAGGAGAATGCCTTTTGTACTCGGCCGTTCTCATCTTAAGCCGCCATACACTTACACTACACACATAAAAGATGTGTATACAAATTTTAAGTCTTCTTTATGCAATATCAAATTTTTTTTTATTCAAAACCATACAACTTTGTGCTTTTTGTGCCGCTGGGATTAGAGAAAGAGGAGGAGGAGGAAGAAGATGGTCAAGTCTTGTTGCTGCTACTAACAAGTATGCACAATAAAGACTAAAGTAGACCAAAAGAACGACCCTGGAGTGCCCAAAGCTCCGAGATCTAATCCTGAAGATGTCCTGAGCCACGTGACTCCTGACGACGTTGGACCATGATGAAGCAAAAAGATAATGTGGTGGTTGGTTATTACACAAATTAAATGTATGGGTACACACTTAATGATACCATTTTGACGCCACTGCCGCAACCACCACTGCATTAGTACATAGTAGTTAAAAGGAGCGCATCTTGTTCCTCCTCTTCTGAATCTCACTTGTAATAATATGAGCAGAAGGCCGTCGTCTCGTCTGCCAAAAAACGACATAATATAATGGACCATTAGGTCTTCTTGGAATTTCTCCAGAGCTAATCGAATCAACCAAATTGAGCTTACACAGTGGAGGAAATTCATGGAAAATGTGTGTCTAGTAGTGTGTCTGGCTAAATGAGACTATATCCAATATCTGTTTTGATAAAAAAAGATTATTCATAGTCAAAAGATTTCTTCAGAATTGTATATAGATAAGTAGACACTGTATTCGATATACATGCAGTGGAAGATAGGGTTGCACTTAGAATTAATTATGTAGTGCAATAAATGGAGGACGATTCAGATTCCATTCCGGGCAAGAAGGTTGAGGCTTCCAGAATTCAAAATGTCATTGGGTAATAATTGCGAAATAAAATTAACCAAATTGATATGTGATGAGACGGGTCAGCATACAGTTTGTTGGCTATATTAGTCAACCATTCTAAAAATAGTAAATGATTTAATACTCAAAAATTATCAACGACGACGTACATAAGTATGTACTTGAGCCACAAGTAAATACACAGACGTACACACACACACACACAACATGATGTTGCAAGTTGTGTACATTATTAAGTAAATTAAATTGTCCTAAAATTAATATTTAATGTCATTTTTTTGGGGTTGAAGAGAAAAAAGGAGGCGTTGTCGGGATTTGGAGGTGATTCACAGTTAAACTTAAGACTTGAGGAAGCAATCACTTTTTTTAGTGACTTGAGTTTCAACAACAATATAAAAAGAGTTCTTCTTCTTCTTGTCTCCTCTATCTAGAATTGTGCCTGTCTGTGTGTGCGTTGTCTTGTCATATGACAAAATTGCTTACTCAATTGTGCACGGAAGTCAAGTCAAGACAAGACCGGATGTGCAAAACTTTCTAAGTCAACAATCCAAAGTTGACAAACGGATTTCTCATGCTTTCCACTTCAAACTCTGAGACTCAAAATGAGTAAACTCATGGGGAGTGTGAGAGTGTGAGTGAGTGTACTATATTATCCACAAACACACACACACAAGGGAGTCAAGTCAGTGAAATTTTAATTATTGTCTATATTTTCACACGCTCACACCCATCACAATGTGTGTCCTATTAACTATGTATATTCCGTACACCAGCTGCGTTTATGAAAAATAACTTTTTTTAATAAATAAAGAAAGAGAGAATAATAACAAATAATAACACATTGTTGTCCACATGCCGTTTTTCTCAACGGTCATGACCACTGGTTGATCACTCTGAAAGAAGAGAGAGAGAGATAATTCAAGAGTACGACATTCATTAGCAAATGTAAACAAACCATCGAAACATGTAGGATGCGTACATCTTCCTTCCTCTCACAATATCTTGTGTACGTGTTCATATTAATTCTCTCCACTCTCGTCGTGAGTTGAGAACTTCATTTTCTCCACAATCAAAATATCTTCCTATAGATTAGTCCTATCAAAGCTGAAAATCAAGTAAAATCCACACACAATGATAATGAATCATGATTGTGATAGGGAACTGGGAGTCTCGCAGAAAACTTTTTTCTAATTTCATCTGAACCACTGAAGCCAGTGAAGGAGGACATGAGTAATAAGTCAAAATTTTACGTACAATATTCATAGCAAGGGATTAAAAAATTCGCTTTTAACAAAAAAAAAGTTTCTGTTGTGAAAAGAAGTTGATTACAATTTACGACTCATCAGTCATCAATGTTAAAAAGTTTGAATATTCATTTTTCAGGAGGAAGAAGTAAAGTCTTAACTGCATACAAATTAAACCGTCAGTGTGAATTTTTTTATTAAAAAGTTAATATTGAGGATATTGAAATTATAATTACTTTACTACAACATTCATCCCCATCAAATTTTAACCCCTCCTCTTCTTTAAGTACTCTTTAACTTTACTGATGAGACTAATGTAATTTTGCTGTCTCAGCTCTCCATTTAAATTGAGCCTTTTTAATTATCCTGAGGGGTCATAAACAGTTTGAATAATTTGCAACAAAAACTCCACTACATTTTATACACACACAAACTTCACTACTCGGAGAGGATGTTTTGAATTATATTGCATACAAAAATATTATTATTATTAGTGCTATTCTTATGGAATCTCAAAATTTTACTCAAATCTTATCTTCTCTCTATTTATTGTGTGTGTGGATTTAAGCGGAAGTAATACACCATATGTATCGACCATTAGCGAGAATACAAAAACACACACACAAACACAAAGTACCTAGAAACCAGGAACAGTGAAATGAATGTAAGAAAAATGATTTTTTTGTTCCATGGAAAGTGAGCTTAGGATATTTACCTTGTGTGTGTGTCTGTGTATGTGTGAGTGATGCAAGTATGAGTGATTATGATTACGGGATTATAGGAATTAACTACATAGCTTCACACAGCCAATAAACTGTTGATAAAACCGCTCCTCAACTTTTCTCTCTCTCTCTCTCTCTGCGTGTGTCTAGTTTGGCATACCTACTTTACTTGGATTACTCTCCTCCGTCTTTAGCTCTTAACTGATCAAACAACATTTAAATACGTAAAATAATTTGAAGAGATACTGTATACCTCAGAATGATTCATCCTGATTTTCTCAATGTATTTATACACCTACATACCAACTATGTAGTCGTGCACTGTAAAACCACACTAATTATCCTAGGCAACTTAGATTGACACTCGAAGCCCATGAACTCTGCCCCTTCTCGAAAAAGTTGATGGATGAAGTGATGGAAACTGACTCGCAGACCCCTTTTCCACAGACAGAGACATACATACCATAATGTCATGTTTTGTACAATGGAAAGTGAAGCTACACAAACAAGATCGGAATGATACATGTTGAGGAATCTTGAAATGAGTTTTTGTACTCAATCCACTTGATTGTGAACAAGTATCCCAGGATTATAACCAATGTGAGCCATCATTTCTATTTCTATTTCCTCCCTCTACTACACTTCTACTATACTTCTGTTAATCTATGTAAAAAGTGAAATTTCACAAGATTATTTAGGATGATTTGTTTTTTCTCCTTTACCATCGACAGGTAAGATGATGAAGAGCTCATTCGCCCTTCTCTTCTTTCCCTTGAGGAAGGCGTGTGTGTGTGTGTTTGGATGTGTGTGGTTTGGATGTGATGGCCAGGAGGGAGGAAGGAAGTTAAGTCAAATAAAATTATAATGACATTTAAAACTGGTAACTGGTAGTAATAATAAATCAAACATTAGATTGTGAGTCTATATTATTACTGTATGTACAAAAAAAACATGGTCATGATAGTTTACTATGTACGAGTCTCCTGGGTAACAAGACTTGAGAGAGAGTTAAGAATTTGCGAAATGATTCTGCAAGAGAGGAGGAGAGAGGAGGGGAGGAAGAAAATCCTCTTAGTATACAGGGCAGGTAGAAAAGTCCATGTAACAAGTTTTAGTGAATTGTGGTGACTAAAGCTGAAACCACAAGAACACGAGAAATAAAATAGTGTTTTTAACACGACTAATAAATTATACACACATTGGGTGGGGAGAGGGAATGTGAAGAGAACTCAGTTAAGGAAAAGTATTCAAAGTATTGCGAATATTACTTGAGTATGTGTCTTGTGTGTCTGTTTAAAGGAAGTTACTATTCATAGTCGAAATATGTAAGGGGGTAGTGATTCTTGTTTTTTTTCTTCCAAAGATGAATTCTTCCTCCTCCCGTGTCTACAGCTATCCTACAGTCGGTATGATGAGTGTGTGTGTAGTGTATCCTGTGTAGAGTCAAACAAGCTTTTTGAAACTCTCTCGCTCTCTCTCTGGCATGGAAGAAGATGGTGGAGACTGCAAAATTGCAATGTACGAAATAAAAGTTGCCTACCCGTCGACATGATCGTGTTTCATGTTGATTCCCTCATTGCTCATTTTAACTTGTGTGTGTCTGTGCGGCTGTGTGTGTGTGAGGAAGAAGAGGAACTTTTTTTCTCTTCTTCTGACTGAGCTGAAGAACTGGACGAGACGGGACGGAAAGGGTGAGTGGGCATCCCATGGTATGGAGGAATGTAGGAAGGGAAGGGGATAATGGTCAACATGACATTAACTCAAGAATGGTCTCAACTGCATCTCTCTCTCAATGTTTCTCTTCACGTTCATCCTTCATCTCTCTCTCCTCCTCCTCCTCCCTACTTGCCAGCTTAGAAAGTTCACTCACTCAGTGTCAGTGCATGAGAAATTCAATTTCAAGAGCATTGCCTGTACTATCCATAAGTATGCACACACACAAACATGTTATATAGAGATTTGTATTTCCTTGCCTTGTAGGTATGTAAGCTGTATGTCAGAGCCAGTCCAAACTACACACACACACTCATACGAAAAGATGAGAGTATTATTATGTGATCAGAGCATGAAAAGATCAGTTGGCAAAATTTTCAAGTTGGAGTATCCACTCAAAAAGAGTTTTCCCCCTCTCTTGTCTTTCCATACCTTAGCTGGCTACTTAAATACATTACCCACACACACGTATTCACGCACACAAACTCACTCTCAGTTCATTTCCAAACTGTCTTAATATATTATGTACTTATTTGGACATTACAAACCTTTATAGTAAAAGTCGGCTTTAGATTTTTACTAAGATTATTGTCAGCTACTTATTTTCAATTCTTTTTCTCTCTGTCTCGCTGTTTTGTACTTTTGAGACTTGAAACATACAACTTGATATTTCCTTTGTAGTCAAGACTCACTTGATGTTGGACACACTCTTCTGTCATTGTTAATGTGTGTGTATGGGTTGTGTTTGAAACAAAAATATATAAATACATATGTTGTTGTGTTGTGTTTTTGGAATGTGAGTGAGAGACAGGACTTCAACTTTGTATTCATACAAATTGGCTATCTTACAGTAACAAAATGAAACATCTTCTTTATGGTGGCATGGATTGTTTAATACACATTTATATGTAGTAGCTCCGCTCCACTTGTCAGCTATTAAGAAATTTATCTAGTGACATTGTGTGATTGACACTTTGCACGTCATTTACTCAAAATATTTTAATAGTGACATATTTTTTTATTTAAAATATTAGCGGGATAATAAAATTATCTACACTATTGTACTTTTACCAGACCTCAGTCAACAGTAAATTGAATAGTGAATATTTATGAAGATTCTACTCAGTTGTAAAGACACAAAAGAATCCTAAAGGATCGCAATACAAGTTGGTCAAAAAGTCAGGCTGTATTTAATATCAAAGTTTTGATTCAGAGTTGATGTCAACATAAACTCTCTTCAGAGAGAGAGAGAGAGTCCTCTCTCCAGATCTCTGAAGCTTTTCGTTGCACTAAATTCTTTATGTAAAGCGTACAAAGTTGAGTGTGGCTGTTTGTTTGTTTGTGTGACAAGGGTATGTACTATGTATGTATAAGAAGGAGAGTAGTGCCATGATTTGCCGACATTAAATTACAATTAGAAGACACATCATCAAAGAAAGCCTTTCTGTGTTCTTCATTATCTTTCTTGATTTCAGTCCCGAATGTGAGGCAAACTCGAACTAGCTTGTGCCAAACAATGAACTATAAAACCATGAGAGAGAGAACTTTACAAGACCAGTACTTTTAACGTCACATACATAAATACTGTCCGATTCTTTGCTTTTTTAAATAAGGATTCAAGTATTGAAACTAGAATCAATCTTTGCCAAAAAAAATTCTTTCACAGAAAATTCTTACACGAACTTGGCTTCACAATTTTGTAATTTACAATTTGTGAATGATAATAAAATTGACAAACTTCTTTCTCGTTTATTTGAAGGAACACAAGTTACACAATTTTCTTTTACCTCCATGAAAAATTTGACAAAAGCTAAAATGCTTTTGCTTGTAGAAGTTAATTTAAAAATGTACACGTTTTATAAATATTACCCTGATGGTTTCATCCCACGATAAAATTGTGTACCTTATGGTTGTGCTCCAATTTGTACCATCATCTACGTGATGTACCTTAATATTTAACAAAATTTTACCTTGGTTTTATCTTTTGAGTTTTGTCAAATCCATCATAGTTTACTATAAATATTTTACTAGCAAAGCCTCCTCCTTTCACTTCTCCTCTTCTTTAACTATTGATACACACTCCTTTTTGATTGATGCCTGACTTTATGTAAATCAACATAAATAGCAATTCATTATTTTTTAATTGGACTTTCATTGAAGGATTGTGTGCTGTTGGTCACACTTTTTGAAAATCAAAATTATAAAATTATGTAAGGCAAACAATGGGAAGAGGGTCTTTCATTTTCTTGGAGTACTCGTGTTACACATTAAGTGTATTATGTAAAAGGAAAAATTATATAAAACACGGCCGACTTCACAATAATCCCTCCTATCTCCTCTCAATTCAATGGAATGTAGAATGATTTTACGTTTGTTGTACTAAAAGCATTTGCCTGCTTCCCATTTTGATTTGATTTACCTAGTATCGTCTCTCCATCCTCTCTCTCCCTTGTTCACTAGACAATGGCGAAATGTATTAGAAAATTTATAGTGAAGCTCAAAATACGTCATCATCATCAGCTGAGCGTGTCATATCAAGGAGTATTACATGTCCTTACTTGCACACACACGCAGACACACACCTTACATAGTACAATATTCCGAGTCATTCTTGTAAAAGGATAAAATGTGTAAATAATTTATATATAGAGAGACTTCAACTCTGAGATTGAATCAACTTTTTTTGAATGAATAAAAGAATACATGATTCCCATACTTCTAATGTAATGCAGGTCTTTGCAATACCCCTTTAAACTCCACACACACACGTGCACATACACTCTGCACTTTTTTTATTCAGAGGCTTGCAATAGTGGAAAAATAAACAGGTGCTCACTTTGAGAATTTTGAGTCGGAACAAAACCTTTTTTCTGGTCATATTAGATGAGAGGAGGAGAATACAAAAGTAAAGAAATTGAAGCACAAGCCATACTACACAGTCCTCAGTAGCGTAGCAGCCTCCACAAAACGAGTAGTAAATCATGCATGCTTTTGATTTCTGAATAGATTTTTCCCAGCCATCAAACACACAGTTGGATGGGGGGATGCAATTGTGAAGTGTAATGCATTTTCCATCCATTTTCTACAATACACCAGAGAGTCTATCCCATTCTCTAGACCTCAACTTCCGGATGAAGGAAAATGAAAGCAGTCCATGCTTGACGACGACCAACAACAAGACTAGCTTGAGCAATGAAATCAAATAATCCTCTTCTTTTCCATTCTCCTTACGCGGATAATATGATACATACATTATACGTGGACGTGTGTGTGCGTGCCTGTGTGTGGAAAATTCTCCTTACTATTAAACTGCTCAAATGAAATATTTGTCAAATAATTAAATGAGGGAGACTCCTCAATGTACACAACCGACAACTCTTCACTGTGTACAAGCGTGTATCTATATATATATGTGTGTATCACACAGTACACACAGAGTGAAGTTTAGCCAATGAGACAAGCGAACAATGTTATGTAAATTACTAATGATATTACTACCACAACACCCTGCGTATCTCCATTTTTCCTGTTCGTAAACCTGACATTCTTTTGTATTCTCCCTCTTGGGTCCTTCCGGTTTCAATTCTTTCTTTAAAACCAACACTTTTGTACACCTAATAATAATCATACAGACACACTCTCAGGATACTCCATAGACACACACACACAGGATAGGACACAGGACACGTTCACTTTGAATGAGAAAAGGGTACACGCATTTTATTTCTGCTTCGCTTCATTCCCCTTTAAAATGAATATTTCCTAAAAAAATAGTCTTTTGCTTGTATCCCTCTTATGTACAGACACATCTTACAACTCTTACACACACAGGAGAGAGAGATGGTCTTCAGCTTCATAACGCATAATTTCTATCTATCACCTTTCCTCTCTCTCTCTGCATTTTTGAAAAAAACGTGCGTCTCTGTTCATTAATTAGAACAATTTATGTTCCTCCTCGTACACGATACAAATTTGAATGTGTCCGTCTCATTTTGTACGGTACCTACTCCTCCGTCTTTATACGGTGTGATAATCTTTACACACTATTATTTTATTCTTATTCTTTGAAAGAGGAGTCGGGGACATGGGTTGATGGTTGACACAAATTTGTGCATATTATATGAGTCGCCATTTATTAACAAAAGGACTCTTCTTAATATACTAAATGAGTGTACTTCATATTTTGAATACATTTGTACAGTTTGTCATCTGTACCTACATGCAAAGACAACAACAAGAAGAGAGAGTCATTAAATAAGTTTCACTGTGCCAAGTTAAATATGTATTTTTTTGACTAGGGCGAAAGCTAAGGACACACACACACATTGTAGTGCAAAGGAGGGAATGTCTCAAAGCACAAGATGGTAAAAAAGAGACACATACTCAATTGCATTTTATAACGTGTGTTTTTTATCTCTCTCAAACATTTAGACAGAACATGTACACACTCACACACACAACACACATTCGTGTATGCATTAATGTGTCACAAGTTTAGATGCACCTGGAAGCTTTCGCAGTCGACCATGTCAGCCTCATACATACACGTATTGTTCGACAAAGGAAGAGAGACAGTGACATGGAGGGAAGTCACTCTACTCTACTCTTGTGATTTTGCCTTTAGCTACAACGAAAAAACCTCGACAAAGTATGAACTTTTGTAGGTTTGCTATGATGACATTGTAATTATTATAAAAGTTGAATTCTCCAAAAATTGAATAACTTCTTATGAGTTAATGGTACAAAAATATTTTTATAAAAAAATTTTACCATTGACATCACTTGGTCTCCATCCGTAGCCCACATTCAAATTCTTCCGACCGTAGAAAAGTCCAAAGTGAATGTGACCATCCGAGTAATTTGGTTTTGGTGTTGGAATAGTCCGTTGAGCCCTGTCATTGGTCATTCGAAATGTTAGATCGACACGAATTAAATAAGAGTATGTATAACAAAAAATTCTACTTAAATTGGTTTGGAAAAAAAATGTATAGGAGGATTTTTTTGATCAGTTTTAGTGATCATCGTCATGACTCACCGATGAGCTCGTCCAACAATCCAGTACTGTGTGCTGAGAGCTGCCAATAATAGAGCGAGAGCTGCACAGCATGTTAAGAAGCTCACAAATGTCATACCACGTCTAAAAGCAAGGCTACTCATTTTGTCTCTCCTCTGTCAATGACGACGACGACGACCCACCTTCAATGATCCAGAACCGAATGGCAAGAGAGAGAGAGATGAGGAATCGAAACACAAAACTGGCCAGTCAACCACAACTGTCGCTCATTCTAAATTCTTTTTTTATCTCTGTATCTCTTGATTTTTTTCTGTCTTGGTCAAATCTTCATGTCAAGCTTTAGACGAACGTCAATTTTGTCCAATATTTGTTTCCTTTATAATTTATGTAGAACAAATTTTATTCCACTGAGAAAAATACTCTTGTAAAATATTTTTAAAAATTCACTTCGAAAAATCTCTCTTGATTCAATACAAACAATTGGAAATCCGTATTTATTGTGAATTACTCGTGTTCCCTCAAACAATTAAACATTGAATGTTTGTACAATTAACTAAAAATTGAGCACACACGCTCACACACACACCAGTGAAAAAACACAGAGACACAGTGACACTGACACTTTAGCACACACGTGGATGTCGAAATCACAAACTCTTAGTGTCCTCTTCTCAGAAACAGAAGAGGAAGGAGGATGATCTCTTTTGTATTATTTTTTTGGATGTCGTGTGTTTTATGTATTTTTCCAAATAAAATAAAACCCAGTAAAAAAACAATTGTGTAATTAAGGTATTTGGACTTTTTGTCCCCACTCCACAATCCACAACACAAGAAAACACACACAAGCCAACTTAAATAGTTTAGCCCACAAAGAAAAATAATAATGGCGTTTGTTCGACTGTCTCTCTCTCTCTCCACTTCACTCGTTCACTTTTTTCAACTTGTTTCTAGGAGGAGGAGAGAGGAGCACACAGATAATGAGTTGAACAATGACTGGAGGATATAAGACAACGAAAGAGAGGGAGAGGGAAAAAGAGGAACAATTGCAAATTGTAAAAGTCGGTAAAGGGATCTGTGACGAGACGCTTGATTCCTTCTTCTTGTTTCTTCCTTTGCCAGTCAAGACAGTCGAAAAAGTTTACTCACAAAATAAAAATTACGATGGTGATTCTGTTGTGTTGTGTTGTGTTCTGTCTGTAATATTTCTATGTGTGTTATGTGTGTGTTGTGAAGGTAGAGGAACGCAAAGGGGGGTGCGAGCTCATAGGAAAGCCATCCAATACTAAAACATATTTAAAAGACGATGAGGACTTTCTATCTACCTCCCTCTTGTACAGCCTAAACGTCAGTTACCTGAAAAAATGTGTGTCTGTGTGTACGAGTACAGAGTGTACGTACAAGTGAGGCTACCTACTACGGTACCCACTAGAGATGGTCAAGTACCCCCAACCCAAGCCGGGGTTAC
>WJFB01002196.1:0-21474 GCA_009870185.1 Pygmarrhopalites habei
GGGGGGGGGGTGTAGACCTCAGGGTTTGGCTTGCGTATCACCAGTATCCTTTCCCGTGGTTTTCTCTCTCAAACTCATCAAATAATATAAATGTGTATGGGGGTTGTGTGTGTGTGTGTGTTGTGTGCTGTGTGACATAGACCCAAATTAATTCCATGATAAATCATGCAAGAATTCATAGTGTAGTGTATGATGGCTGATTCAAGGCTACGCGATGCGATTGGATGGAGCCTTCCTTGTACCTGCAACTCAACTTGACTCTGGACAAATTTCCATTGTTTATTTAGTTGCTTCCCCGGATTTCAATGTCGCACCACTCAAGAGTCAAGAGTAGTGCAGGATTGGGATGTGAGGAATCAGTGTCGAGAATGTCATTCATCAAATTTTGACATGTCAATTTTGAGGACACATTTTAACGAAAATTTTGTAATCACTCTAAAATCATCTCAGCATTTTTGTTTTCCATTGTTTTTTTGGGGAAACAAAATAACTAATATGGAAAATTAAAAGATATACTTAAAAGATTCCACGCTGCCATTTGTCCAAAGCTGACTAGGAATCTTCCTAGGAATTCAAAAGTGACTGCTCAAATGGTAATGACAAGAGATAAAGGGGAGTAAGGAGATTGAAATTAAGCTGCTTACTGGAGAGAGTGGTGACTGTGATCTGCTTGTGTTTGTGTGTGTATACTCGTACTCGTGTGTTTGTAATTTTGTGATAAGCTGACAGTATAAATTAACCAAAAGGCCTTGTGAGGATTTGAATAAATATTTAGTCAAGGTATTGATTCTCAAATTGCTAATAATACACAACAATATGTACTCCTCAGCACCCACACGAGGATTAAAATCCACAAATCCTTTTTTATATATCTTACTTCTTACATCATACCACGTCTGGATGTCCCACACGCAAAAATAGAGTGTGCCACACACACACGTCAAATGTGGTACACAGTGAAATCATAAAGCCAAGGCCCATTTACTCCATGAATTGCGAAAGTTGTGCAAAGTGAAGATTGACTCAGTAAAAGAAGAAATTATACATAATAAGCTGCAAGGATTGTCTGCACGAGGAAGGGAGAAGAGAGCGGACTTTGAATAGGAAATACAACCCGCGTTGCTATAATCATTTTTTTATTAAAAAATGAAATTTTCCCTTCAATGGACGACCATTGTCAGACATTCTGACAATGGATGACAGAGTGGTTGGTTGTGTGTTGAAGAGTGGAGGAGGAAGTCTCTCAGAAATTATGCTGACATTATAGTGCGTGTGTGTGTGTGGGTTGTAGACTGGATAAAATACTTCATGCATTGGACATTGTATGCAAAGATGAGAGAGAGAAGATGCTTTCCAGTACGTTGTGTCTATTGGAATGCGGCTGCCTTTCACGATAGTGAGAAAATAAATCAAAATTCCGTCTCCTCTCGATTTTCTCCATGAATGCGCTCTATTTTCTAGTACTGGAGAGTAAATAATATGAAAAGTTGTTCCATCCTTCTCATCATTTTAAAAAATTATATGACAATCCAATGGAAGGAAGGGAGGAGAAGGGGGATGAGAAAAAATTAATGATTTTTTTGGTTTCCCAGCTTCACTGGGTTTTTCCTCTATATCTACACTCTGCATTCAAGTATACAAGATTAAACCAACTGCTTGACATTCATTCCTAGACACACACACGAAGAGAGTGAGAGAGGGAAGGAACGTGGACACAAAGAAAGTACAGAGGAAAAAAATGACAGTGAGAAATGGTGCTGACGATTCAGGATAACCTTAATATCCCTCCGCTTGTCCCCACAATGTCATGTCAACATAAAAAATTATTCCATGCTTCACCTATTTCTTGTCTTTATTCTAGGTCCATATTCCATTCATTCCTGCAGTCTTTGTGGTCGCCACTCTCTACACACACACACACACACACACTTCCCACTACCTCCATAGTTATTCTCTTCCTACCAGACGAGACAACCACACGCAAGATTAATTATTAATTTTGTACTTTGGGAAAAATGTAATAAAAATTTTGAATATGGTTCAACTGACAAGTCACATCCAATAACTTTCATTTTTAGAGAAAGCATTCTTATTACAATATATATGTTTTTAGAAATTGACAATAATAACGAAAAAAAGATTCAGGATTCTAATTAAACTTGTATGTTCAAAGAATCTCCATTCCAAGAATTTTTAATTACAACGTCTGAATCAACTGAAGAAAAAAAAGTCTCTCCTTCCTTCCTAATGTATCTATTCTACTTCAATATTCTCTCAAAGTTTTCCTCACGACTCACTCTCTAGAGATTCTTTGATTCGCAAAGTTTTGTTGCTGATTCTTCTTCTCTTTTTCTAGATTTGAGACAATGAAACAGCAACATCTGCTTTTACGTTCCTCTTCCGTAGTCACACAGACACACACACACACACACAGACACACACACTAGTACATTGTAGAATGTGACTATCCCTTGTGATTTGATTAATCATTTCTGGCTTCTTCTTGCGAATCCATTGTTTGCTTGCAAAAGAAAAGCTTCTATCCCTTAAAAGGGTTAGCACAAGACTTCTCGTTCTTTATTCCCCCATCCTCTCTCTCTCTCTCTTTAATTTAGGATGAACAATTTCCTCCTCACTTTCTCTTCTGCAAAAGTCTGGAATCTCTCTTGAATCTACATGCCAAGCACACTATTAATTTAATATAGACTTCCTGGAGGTCCTCCCATCTCGACACTTGCCTCCATTCCATACAATATTTATCATGACTGAGTATGAACTTTACACATGTACTTTCTCTACATTTTTGTGTACATGTGTGTCTCTCCTGGTTCCCTGTACATACTGTGTGTGTCCCTACTTTCTCCGACATATCATGTAGTATGAAATATGCTCGGAGGAGGAAAACAGGACACACGGAAAGAAACAGGATTAAGTTGGTAGGGTTGGTCTTTCAATAATGAGCAACATCTCTTCCTCTCTCTCTCCCTATCTTTCTCAAGACAAAGTTTCATAATGAAAACTAAACTTGGACCTTGCCTCTTTCTCTCCAGTACTGCAATCTTCATCGGGTGGAAGAAGATTTGGCCCAAATAAATTTAATATAGCCATCTTATCCTCCTCCCTACTCTCTTCCAGTAATCTATGGACTGTATAAATCATTCTTGTTGAGAAGGATATTATTTCTTCAGAAAATCCTCAGGCTTAAAACTTGTACAAAGAATCCCACACAATCAGATCCCATGTATCAGATTTCCTATCTCTATTTGGGGAACAGAAGACATGGAGAATCTTTGCTGTAAATCATCAGACTATTGCAAAGGAATGGGAATAGAACAACACCATTTTCAACATAGCAGTAAAAAAACAACTGCTTTGTTTCGTATAGGTAATGAAGATGGTCCTCTGTCCAATTTTGTATTAATTGCTAAAGAAAGTGACACCATTTCTTGTGTGCCAAATTCACCTTATGTCACTCAAGTCATGTGTTCTACACATACACGATTCTATTGAGTAAATGTTGTTCATCTATAAATAGGAGGAAGAGTTGAGCTCGTTCAATATTTTACGACGAGCCCTCCACTTACAAAAGTAGCATAAATCAAGGATATTTTAATAACCGGGGTAGAGAGAAATTGGACTATTTTAATTGCCCCCAGTCCTTCCATCCTGATCGCCCCATTCAAAATTCAATCATCCATTGAAAAGTCATCATTGGAAAGTATCTTTCCTCCATTTTCCCCCGAAACGACAAAAACGAAATCACGTGGTGAGGGTGACTGGAAGGTTTGTACTTACGTGAAATATAATTAAAATTGATGGACCATGAAAAAGATTTTGCTTATTTTTCAAAATTATTACTCACCAGTATATACACGTAAGTACCCATGTGTCGTACATACACACACGCGCACACAAGTACAATGCATGTAATTTAATAAGCCATTTTCATGACCCAATAATTTTCGAGCAATAAATAATGTCAATCTTAAAATTTTCACAGCTGATTTAATGTGAGCCAATCTCTGTTTCCCAGTCCCCTCAACTTAACTCAACTTAACCAGAATTACCGACGTAGTTTCGGAAAACCCTCGAGGAAACCATCAGAGAAAGTGAAATAAATTGTGATTTCACAAAACCCCGACTTTTACTAGCTACAAAAAAATGAGGACATCCTCCACCCAAAAACTCGCATTTACGCATCCTCGTTTTGTTGGGAGAAACCATTAAATATTTTAATAATGGGCAAATATTAAACAGGAGGAGGGAAAAGCTGGGAAAATCTCATCCTTCATCAAATTAATTGGTGGTCATTACCACTCTGGAAATTTCCTTCTTCTGACACGTTCAGCCAATCAACATGAAAATCCAAAAGTCTTTTCTCTCCTTTCCCTTTCCACCTGTCTATCTCCAACTGACGAGAGAAAAAAATGAGATGTGCATCTCCAACTACACACGCACGCACAAAACGCTTTTCTCCCCTCCTCTCCATTCCAGAAAATGGTTGGAGGAATCTCAACATTTGGAATGAAATGAGGAAAATACAGAATTGATTAAAGACTAGAAAGACATGCCATGTGGAGTCACCCTGGAGCGTTTACAATTAGGAATAATTGTTGCAATTAATTGCGGGAGAAAGTTCACGGTAGCGAGAGCAATTGAAAGTTTTTTTCCATTCTCTCCTCCATCTTCTCGTTTTTTTTGGGGTGCGACTCAGCACAAACCAAAGTGTTGCCCGCAATTTCCTGCAATTCGGCGGTGCTAACTTGGGGCATGAAGGAGAAAGAGAGAATGAACCAGGCACTTTTTTCTCCGCATTCTCCTTTGTGTGTGTGTGTGTGGAGATGGAGGGAACACGAAATGGCAAGGCAGTCGTAGGGTAGGACTTTAACAACTTCAATTTCTTCCTTCCTCCCTCCAAATATAATATCACATATAGGAAAATCATATTAAAGCTGCCTCCCAGACTCTCTTCCTCCTCCTCTACTTTCTCTCCATCCAAGAATTGTGAGAAAATAGTGGATTTCATTGAAAAGCTGTGCACGTTTTCACCAGAACTTTGTGTAAATGTTTTATACTATTAGTCGGTGCAAAAAAATTAGGAAAACGGAAGACATTGTCTACACAATCTCCTTTCTCCCTTTTTTAACTATTGTGACGTTCAAGGGGAAAGCGAAGGAAATAATTTCTTTGACTTGCGATTTGCCCTGTTGAAACTGTTGTTGGTGGGAAAATTTTGTGTAGGTCCGTAGGCGTGGACGGGAGTCGAGGATTGTCATTCTGTATATGAGGTCCATTTCTTTTGCTCTGGAATTTCTCCCCAATGTTTATATATACGCTGGGAGAAAGGGAGGCGAGAAATGTGTACCATTGGTAGATGTGTACATGTAATATTTATTTATTTACAATCTCGTTTCATCCCCCTTCGTTGAAAGTGGGTGTAACATAGTTGTAGTTGTCAGTTTTTTTTGTAGTAAACGTGTTAAAATAATTGGATAGGATTTCTTTAAAGTTTCTCTCATCCTCCTCCTCCTTCCATCATTCCTCCCCCTCTTTCTTCACATCGTCACGGACTCTGACTTTATCCTTTTGAAGTATCAAACCCGAACCCAAAAAGGACCATCCTCATACTCCATACTCTGAGAGAGAAGAGGACAAAAAATGAGAAATCCCTCTCTCTCACATATATCACTGCACTTTCTCCTCTCGCTCTCGCTCTCTTCCAGAGAGTGAAAGTGTGTGTGCATTTCATGTCTTATGAGAGAGGGAGTGAGAGACTTTTCCGTTAAGGAAACTTTTCTTTTGACCGCCAAGGTATAAGTCTCTCTCTCTCTCTCAAGTACATACACATTGGGGAAGAGAGAACTTTCTATAAGGGGCTGTAGCACACATGCACACACACGCAGGAGAGAAAGAGTATGGAATATTTGGATGTATGAGTTTTCACCAAAAAGGTTTTTTTGTCATTCCTCCTGGTTTCATGTCACTCGCCATTAGCCCCTTTATTGACTGTCCTCTGACACACTCAAGATCCTTCATAAACTTTCTCCTGCTCTCCCTCTCTCTCTCTCTCTGTACTCTACTTCATCTGTCAAGTGACGTATTTATTACTATTTTCCTGTTTTCCTCATATTTTCATACACTTTTACTATCCTTTTTTAGGTGGAGAAGGCACGAGCATGACTTTTTCCCAAAAAGGAAGTCATGTCAAACTCAATGAGAATATCCACTTTCATTTTTTCTGTCTATTTTATTTCTCTCCTCGAGAAAATATTTCTCTCTTTCTTCTTTTTAGAAAATCCATTCCTTCCCTCTCTCATCCCGTCATTCATTCATTCAGGGTTGACAAGACTGCTTTTCATACTCCGAGTCTTACAGGGTCATGTCACAACAAATGTTGAATGAGGACTGACAAATTCTGAAAAATTGTTCAAGGTGAAAGTACCACATTGTATTTTGTATGGAGTTGTTCACTGGGAAGACGGGGGAAGGAAGGATGAATTTTGTAAAAGTTTCTATTCAGACAGATTGACTTGATTTGTACTGTACACGGTCTTCGGAAAGGATGTTGAAGAAAATCAGATTCATCAACTCAATTCATCCGTTCCCCTAGAATCATAAGAGAAAGTCTAATTCTGCATGAATTTATGTTGAATACAAACTTAAATCATTCAACATGTTGGACACTATTGTTTCGTCCTCCAGCTCTCACTCAATTTACACCAATTTTGAATAGGAAGTCAAAATTTGAAGTGAAAGTTGATTAACACAAAATACGTGTGGTAATTGGGTTTTGAAACATGGGTCGCGTCCTTAAACTGAATAAACTCATCTCTCAAACAGTTTCAAAAATATTTAAACCGAAATCCTGTAAGATTATGTCATGCACACTAGCAAAAGCATGAGGAAAAAGATGTACTCACAAACTACGGAACAACAGGATTGAAGTATGGTGGAATAACAAACCTCGTATTATTCCAGTATCTTGTTCCTCATTTCTGAGTGATTGTGTATGTGTGTGTTGTGAGGAATGTGAAACCAGGAATGGAGAGAAACAATGATCCCATTGGACAGGTTTACAAAGACGGTGACTGGGAAAGGCTTAAAGATTTGCCCTTCGTGAAGAACACATGAAAGAAGGAGAGGGAAAAGAAGAAGAGAAAGTGTGGGAAAGAGCCAAAGTGTGATAGAAATAGTGTGTGTCTGTTGTTGTTATTGTTGACGTTCACGCTCAAATCCCATAAACATGCTCTTCCTATCCCTCGACCAATTTAAACAGCCATCCCTCTTTCCTCTTCTCATATCCCCGTCCATACCAGGCCTTCTTCATTTCCCACTAAAAAATTCTCGAGGAGTGAGGAACCATTACGACTCTCTTTCCCTGTCCCACACAGACACACAGGCACACACTCGGTGTGTCCCACTATATTTTCTCCATGTTGGGATTCTCTACAAAAATAGAAAAAAAAGTTCATCATGTACTTTCTCGCCCACTGCCCCATCTTCGATTCTCTGGTATTACAAGACTTTATGACAGTTCCCAGTCGACACACAACCACACACACACACACACACCAGAAAAGAGAACTCAACATCCATGGATCTCTTCTTTTCCCCTTCTTCGATCCCGTGTCTTGTGATTTGTGTGTAGAAATAGAGCGGAAGGAAGAGGAGAGGAGGAGGAGGAGAAGGAAGAAAAAGCTTTAGACTGGCAATTTTCCTTTTTGCAGATATATGTTCGAATGTACCCTCTCGAAAACAGATGCTTTCTCTCCACCACCACTAAATCTAAGAGTGGAGTGCATACGCCTCATACTTGAACTTGTCTCCATGGATGTTAGACGGGGATAACATGCCTCGTGTATAAACTCCTATTAATACAAATGACACACCACTGTATATTTCAGTCCATCCCCACCAGCCCCACGTACGCTCATTCCACACACACACACACACACAAATAAAGATTGACCATGCCATTTTTTGCACATCTCAATTCAGATCCAAGTCTGGCTACGCAGTATAAACCCTTCAGAAGTCTACAATTTGGATGGAGGACGAGCGAAGTGAAAATGGCCGTGTGTCTGTATTTTTCCTCTCCTCTAAGTTTTTTTGGAATGAAGAACACAGTTAGAAATTGCATCGATTTCTCTTCCACGGACTTTCAATGTTAACCGGAAGACACGTGATCTTTGTTTTTTACTTGACCAAGAGAATTCTGTCCTGGTTTTTCCTTCTTCTCTTTTCCCCTCTTCCGTCCGTCTTTTAACTTTGTGGCAAGCTGTTTCCAGCCCATTTCAACTCTCAACCATTTTTTTTGTGGTGTGTCTGATTGGTTTCTTTCATTTCCCCTCCTCCTCCTTTACGTTCACCCTCTTCTCCGGAGAACTGTGTGGCCTCATTCATCCTACTCAATATACGAAAGTGGGGTGTGCGTGTGTGTGTGGGATGACCTGAAAATAGCTCAACTTTGATCAATCCGATGAAATTCAAGGAAAATCATTACTCAAACATTTCCTCTGTTCCTCCCTCCGTCATGGGTCCTCCATGCGTTTGTGGGAGAGAGCCATCCTCTTCCCCTCTCCTGTGTCCATTACATAAAAGAAAGTAGGGAGGGAAGTGGTCAAATGGGAGACTACCCTGTTCAGTTCTACATACTTTGAAGGATACCTACTACTACATCCACATAGGGGCCTATGTACTCACAGCGCCAAAATCTTGACAGGGTTGACAGGGGACGGGAAAAGTTCATCATCTTGTGGCCTTGAGCCACTGAGTCTTACGATATTCTTCCCTTTGTGTTTGTTTACTCTCCTCTCCTCTTTCTTGATCCCTCATGACATATCAAAAAGAAAACTGTTTGTGGTGAAAATGCATCATTACAAAATTTTGAAACGGGGGGAAATATTTCATAAAACACACTCTGTCCCTCTAGAGGAACAAGGACGGTGTATGATGTAATTTTAACTTGTCCATTATAATTGAATCAACAAGGGATAAATCTGGAGAGGAGGAAGAAGCAATTTTAGTGGAAAGATAAAAGGATCACAGCGAAGGTTCTTAAAGTGGGACGGAGGAGAACATTACAATAAATTGTGAGGAGCATTCTCAAACCCAAAGGGAGCTTGTGTTTGTGTGTGTGTGTGTGGAAGGGGGTAAATTGTGATTAAATTAGAGATAAACTTTTGGATACTTATTAAAACTCCGACTTGACCCTCGGACGTGTGTGTGTGTTCTTGCATGTGTGGTTCAAGTGCCGAGAGTCTTTTGAAAATTAAGAATTATTACATGGGACATTCTTTTCCATTTAACCTTTTAATCCCGGACTACTTGGGTGTACATGGGGCAGAATTAATTTTTAATGATTATCGCTAAAGTGGAATGGGGTGCTCGAAACAAGAAAGTGAACAAAACACAATACTACATCCATATGTACGCCATACGAAGGATATGTGAGGGGACGGCTTTCTCAAAGTCTGGAGTATTTTAATGAGCTTTGTTTTCTTCCTGTACCTCCACACACACACACACTTCCTATCCGTGCATGTATGAAGTGTAGTGTTCATCTCCGCTCATTAGTCATTTAGCTTTTCTTGTGCAACTTTCGTTACCTCCCCATCAGATATCTTGAATGGGAGAAAGTGGCAATTTAATGGAAGGAAAGGAGGAAGGAACTCTTAGCTCTTTTCTTGATCCCTGTTTTTATGTCAAACACACACACACAGGGAGAGAGATTAACTCCTCTCCCTCCACTCTCACTTGTCCTGGCTTGGAGAGAAAGTGCATAAACTTGCAAGTCGATTTGGAGGATGTTGGACGCTGTACACGGTTGACAAGTGTGGAGTGCTCGTCAAGAGCCAATTAACTCGAATAATATCGAAAGTCGGGAGATTTTCTCAGACGGGCTGAGTGAATCGTGACGTGTGTGTGTCGCTCATTTTGAAAGGATTTTAGTTAACAGGGCTTTAGAAAGTGCTTTTTCCCTGTACATGTGTGTGTGTATTGTGTGAGACTTTCTCCGCCCCCCTGTCTCTTTCTCTTCATAAAGGGAAAGTTGGGAGGTTGGGAAAGATTTATTTTGAGTGCGGATGATATTTTAACTTTAATTAAATTATCAAAGTAAATACCAATTTTCCATTGAGTCCTCCTCTATCCCTCCATTAAAGTCGGCTTTGATTCTGACTGACTCTATCCCGCACTACGAATATACGTACAAAGTGAAACTGCTAGAATTGAGAGTTCATTATAATTAATTGCGAGGATTTTGAAATTTATTGAGTTCTCCATTTTGCTTCTGAGTGTCTGTCGGAGGGTTGGGTTGTTTGTTCTGTGTGTGAATTCGTGGAAGAAAAAGATGATGATGTTTGTCGGGTTGATCTTAGCTGAAATTGGAGTTGGGAAAATCCGAAGGGATGAGTGTGTGGGTACGCATCATTTGTTTACATTTAGATTTGTACGGAAGTATGGAAATACACATTAGTATGTACGGCGCTAAGCGTAGGATTACATTTGATTATTAAGTTTGGGGATTACCCACAGGGTGTCTCCTCCCCTCCTCTCCTCCTAAGACTTATTTTAATGACTCCAGATCAAATTGTCCAGACTTGCACACACACCAATGAATGTACAGGAATATTTTGTTCCCTCTACTTGTGTACGTGCCACATCCTCTTTTGACATTTAATCCAAACAGATATTTAGTAGTAGCTAAAAGTGAGTCAGTGAAAGTGGTGTCCGGATGGACTATTGGATCAAATCGAAAATATGATGTAATCATTTTTATGATGTCTGACAACTCCTTACTCTCATCATAAATTTGTTTGCTTAATGGTATGGCTTTCCAGATGACATTCCCCTGACATTCATTTTATTGACGATCTAAATTATGTAAGTCAGGGATATTCTACCAAAATTTTAGTAAACCAAATCCAGGACATTTCCTAAATTGAACTGGATACTAAATTATTATTTTATTCATATCACCCTGCAAAAAGGGTGAAGGGTACACTACACACAATTTACATACACTCATGCTATATGTACATTACAATCAAGTTTGCATGGAATTTTACTCTGATTGTTTATCCTGGCTGATTATTTGTGTAACTTTTCAAGGAACAATAACCCGAGTCACACGAGTAGGACGAAGATGTAATCTTGTGTCAGATTTTGTGACAGGACAATATTTCATTCCAATTCCAATGTTTTGTCTTGTCAAAAAAAGCATGTACCTAAATGTGACCCAGGGTTTTGGTTTTTGGTCACAACAACCTATTTTTACACCGTTTTCTTTTTCCATCGTATAAATTGACAAAAAAATAACTAATGCGTTGTTCCATCATTGTTTCTTCAGACTGGGCACATAAATATAGAAATATGAACTCACATTTATTCACAATGAATAATAGGTAACTAAATGAGCCTTCAGGAAATTTTCCTCATTCAATTTACATAATAAAATCGTTGTAATCATCATAAAAGACTTTTTCCACTCTGGCTCCTTCCAAAATAATCATTTGTATTTAAAACTTAAATATAGCTCAACTGTTGAACAACAAGTTTCAAAACTATTTTTGCAACTCTGTATCAAAAAATGATTTCGCCATCCGACTCAGTCAGCATATTTGCTAAGAAATTGAAAAAGTTCTCAACTTTTGTAACAACGTTGTAAAGATTTAGTTGGGCAATTCGAATAAAACTCTCTCACACACACAATCATAATTATTCCTCAACGCCTTCGCAAAGAAAATCATAAATGATTACGAGTAAGTATGATGAATTAGTTTATTTAAATTTCGTTGAACCTTTCCTTCCCTCAACTCGCATTCTTCATTATTAAATTTTAATGGCGTTCTAGTTAACAGAATTCATTGAACTGTATTTTGCAGCTTTTAGTTGAGGACTCTGGGTCGTGAATTCGTTATTTGGAAGAAAAATATATTCATTGTTTCAGTTCTCTCTCTCTCTCCTCTCTACAATAAATCAGAGGGACTATTGAGATTAATGGTAGATAAAACTGGTCTGTTTGACTCGACTAACGACTCCATGGACCATAATTTATGTAGCAACAAGAAATGCACCGAGTCAATAAACTAGTTTATGGTTGATAAATGAAATCCTGGTCCATCCATTTCCCCTCTGTCCTTCTCCTCCACTCTTCCCGGATCCCACTTTCTCCTATCCCACAACATGTAGCCACTACTATGCAAATAAAGTATTCAAACAGCAATTTACAAAACACACACACTCTCACATAAATAGTCCCAATGCCAAAGACTCCTGGTTATTTTGCTACTCTATCGGTTGTGCATGGAACATGGATAATTGGAGACTCCCATAAATATCCCAAATTTTACAGAGCAATAAAAGAAACTGGAATTTTCTGGGTAAAAGTCAGAGTTCCACTCTTACATGAGTGAAATACATATTAGACTATTAATATTTTTTTTGATACATATTGAGGAAATCAAGGAGATGGGGATGCTCCGAGGCACAGACGTACACACGCACACACAGAGGAGAATTCACATGCATCTTCATTACCTCATGTTGAACATTCGTGGGTTGATGATAAAGGTTCGATTCTGCAGGGTTTAGAGAATTATCCAGGGATTTCTCCTCCTCCCCTCCTCCTGGAAAATGGAGCATGGGTTTGAGCCTTTTAAGAAAGAGAAAGAGAGAAAAGGAAGAAAACGTTTGTGTGTCTACTATTCCAAAGCACTTCACCAGTTTGTTCATCGTCTACATTTATTCTCTCACTTGAACTCTCTCATCCAAGACTTTTACGTGTGTGCGAGAGAGAGAGAAAATACAGGTAAAAAAGAGGAAAAAGTCGAGATCAAAAGGGTTTCCCTGAGGGGAAAGTGAAGCAAGACCGTAGGCAGGAGAAGCATACATTGCATTGCACACATCGCATCGCATTGCAGGGACTTTCATCCGTCTCAGTGTGCATTTAAAAAAAGAAGAAGAAAGGGGAAAGTTCGCTTTCTCTCTTCCCTCTCTCTCTCCCTCCCTCCCTCCCTCTCTCAGTGCAATGGAATGGAGTGTGGAATGAGAGGTATCAAATAACATGGGCTATCGAATCAAGTTTTTCCAATTCTTATAATACAAAATTGAGTACATGGAATTTTTATGATCGTCTCAATGGAGGTGCGTGTCCTTGAGTACTCTATTCCTATTCTCTCTAGCATAACGATACACATTTGAAAGAAAGCAGAAGGAGAAGACGGGACAACAATACAAGAGAGAGAGAAAGTTTAAATGGTCAATATTGTAGTGTCGGAGAAAGTTGGTTTCTACTTCCTTCCTTCTCAGGGTGTAATGTCAACTGTGTGGTTTTATCTTTTATAGTGTAAGGCGTAAGCTGTATACATTTCTGTGTACGTGGACAAAATTAGGGGATTACAGGTCGTTGGACGGATAATAGAGGAAAAGTCTAAAGTCAACTGAAATTGTTGTCCATAAAAAAGTGTGGACCATGACCCCCCTCCCTCCTCCTCTCTCTCTCTTTTCTTCCCTGTCTTCACTTACCCTTCCCAATGGTACTGGTAAAAAAAGAATTTCTTTCTTTCTCTACTTTCCTTCGTCCTGCTTGGCTGGTTTTTGTGAGTCCCCCACCTCCTCTCCTTCTTCCTTCTCTCTGCCCCCCTCCGTCATTCTGTGTGTAAGTTGGTTCAGTGTGACTTGAGGTGTGAAAGAAGTGTGGAGGTGGAAGAGAGAAAGAAGGATTTTAAAAGAGACACTACCAACTAGACCAAGTGAGGGGGGGGGGGAAAGGAATTCAGAAACTTGAATTGGTTTCAAAGTACATTGTGTGTGTGTGTGTGGATGTGTATTTACCTCTTCCTTTAGTTTACTTTCTACTTTAAACTTTTGAGGGGCTGAGTGGTAGGCTCTGTAGTGTGTGTGTGTGTGGCTGAGGCTGGCTGTACTTACCACTGGCCCCTGAGGATACTTTTTTTTATTTTGTGTGTACTTTTCTTCTCACACTGGAGTTTGAGTGAAAGGAGGAGAAATTTTTAGTTGCCACTTCTTTCACACAATTTCAGTGCATGACTGTGTGCTCTCTCCATCCTCTTCGGTGACGACTGTGTGTGGTCCCTGTCATCTTGTAGATTGTCAGTTTTGGTAACTTGGGACACACACACACAAAGTGTTAGAGAAAGAGATTCAAAATGTCAGTCTCCTTCTCGGTGAATGAAAACTGGGTATGTGTGCGTGCGTGCCTTTTTGTAGTTGAAAAAAATGAATACAAGTATCAACACATCTGACTGTATCGCAGTATTATGAACATATGCTTTTTACGACCTCAAGACAGGACAACACACAGAAAAAATTTTTGAGAGAAGGAGAAAGGGAGAAAAGAAGAAGGTCTCCATTTTTTTGTTCTTAATATTCAATTTAAATGCAAGGAAATGGTAACATTGAGTGGAGGCTGTTCCTTACCTGACGCTGATAGCTATGTATATTAGATACTGTCCTCAGTTTAATAACCAGCAAAATTACTGCTCTGAATAAAAAGAAAATTTGTGGGAGGTATTTGCAAATATTGCAATATTCTTTTGAATGGATACATGGATGTCAACTGGGGTTTTAACCATTCCTTTTTATCTCATCCCGTATTCTATTTCATCCATCCATACGTGCACATTGTCAGGGACACGAATGAGATGAAATTTGTGCGTGTATGTGTATGTGTGACCCGGACACATCGTTCTGAAACGAGATTTTCTTTCTCCAGTTTCTACTTAATAATACTTGCAAGGAAAAAATGAGAGCGAAAGACTTTTTTCTTTTATCTTCGCATTTGCTTTTGTTTTCATTTTCCAGGCTCTCAAAATGTTTACATGCGATGCGACCATAACGTCATTCAGCACTTAATTTTCTTGTTCTGTAATTATGAATATGTATCTAGTCGAATGGGAATTGTAATTAAATTTCTCTATTTTTCTTGAACAGAAGGGAAGAAAAGTAGTAGAAAAAGGGGATGGGAAAGAAAGTGGGGCGTGGAAAATCGCAAATCGTACAACCGAAAAAATAAACAAAGATGATGATTCTCTCTCTCTCTTTCTCTCTTGTTTCATGTCCTTCTCACATAAAGCACCCCCAAAAAATACACACGAATCTAATATCTCGGAGGAGTACTTCCCCGTGTAGAGTTTGAGAAAGAAATTGCTGACAAAAATAAGAATAATCCACTTCCTTTCTAATACTCATAGTTTAATAGTGTTCATCGTATGGCTGTCTGTGCGTGTGTGTGTGTGTGTGGGATGGAGAAGATCCTTGAGTGGGAAAGTGTTCCCTTATTCTTATGCCATTGTGGAAATCATCTCGTCTCTTTCGTGTTGTTGTTGCATGGGTTGTAAAACAGGATGGTAATGGTAAGTAGCAGTCACATCATGTTTCATGTGCCCGCCCATGTGTGTGTGTGTGAGTGTGGAATCACGTGAGTGATAAAATCTTTTCAAAGATATAAATTTTTCTCTCTTGTAGGTGTGTGTGTGGTCTTTTGTTCATGGAGGAAATTCATCCGTCCGTCCATTGGATCGACTGCCGTTCCTTCCTTTCTCCTCTTTAGTTCATGGAGGCGTTTAAGCATTACAAGGATAGGCAGAAGGGTACTATTACCATTATAGTTGATTCCCTCCATGACATTATTTATTATTAATACAGCCTCACATTTCCTCCTTTCTAACGACGAGGAGTTCCCTTACGTCTTTGAGAAGAGACACCGTCTGTGTTTGTGTGTAGACATGGTCCATACCTCGAGACACTTTTTTCATATCATGAAAGAAATAAGGAATTTCATTCCGTACAACTGAAGAACAGAACCAGGAATCTATATAACTCATTATGAAAGAGAAGTAAGATGTTTGGAGTTGTGTGTGGGCTCAAATACATGTATTTTTATCAACTTTCTCTCTGTCTGACCAGTGTCCGCTCAAATCGTTTTTCTGCATCTCTGAACGTTATGATCAAGACTTTCCTCCTGTTCTGTACTTTTCCTCCCGAACAACCAAGTTCCGAACAAAAACTGACTTTGTTCCTTGTCTTCCTCATCCGGCTCCTTTTCATGAAACGTAGTTAGGAGTTTCAGGGGAACGGGAGAGGGCGGGGAATGGAGGAAAGTATTTTCTAGGATAAAAATAATAGCATCATAATTTTTATCCTGATCTGTCCCTCCTCCTCAACCCATGCGGTTAAATTGCGAAATTCCTTGTGCGAAATTGGAACTTGGTTAAATCCAACAACATTTCTCTTTATTTCCCCTCCTCCCTCCCTGTACATCTACTTCCACATACACACACATATGTGGATACATTCTTGCCTGAGGAAATTGAAGCGTCTTCTTTTTTCCTGGTGCAGCTGGAATGAGCTTGAGTGTGATTTAGCGGATGAGAGGTTATCCTCGATTATTTGAGCAGTCAAAAGCATCTCACATAAATCTTGATTCTCCATTTCGGTTCATTAGGAAACGGTGGAAATAGACAAGACACAAAATGAGTTTATTCTCCTTCCTCTACACCAACATGAATTTTATAGTTTAGTTGAGAAAAATTACAATTTCAAAAATCCAATTTCCTTTGTTGTCTCTTTTTGCATAACAGACAAAATATTATGGCGTACACCTACACCAAATTCCAGGGGTCAATTTGGTATGGCGATTTTTCAAGATAATATGAAGGTTCCCCTTCACTGCTCGTGAAATTGTACAATGGTTGCGTGTGTGGCACGCTCACGCATTTTAATTCTGAGTCCTGAAATCAAGATTATGATAAAGAGATTTTCATGTTTATTCTGTGATGTGATTGATTCAGATTGAATTGAATTGAACAGCATCTCAATCATGGGGATACGATGAAGAGGGGGAATGTTTTTGGCCCGAAATTTCATGTCTCACATGGAGATAACAGTTTCAATTTCATGAAAGAAACTCTCAGAGTCAGCGCACTACATGTTTTATTTCAACAGTTATTATCATTTGTTTTTACATTGGGTACTTACTCAAATCGCCATGATATCTACACAGTCAAGGATAAACTGTTTTTCATGCTTCAAACAATAGAATCGGTCCGAGTTTATGACGTCGTAAAGGGGGCTATGAAATTGGACGCTTAAGGGAAACCCCTTAAATTACTTTTGTACTTTTAGAAAGGATTAGATTTTTGTACCATCTCGCAATGATCCTAATGTGAAATGGTGCAAGACAAAAAGGGAAAAGGTGAAAGGGATCGTTATTCTGATGACTTTCACTAAATTCAACATCTGGTGTGACGAGAAGTAGTTTTTGAAAATTATGAGATTAACTTCATATTTGGATTTTAAGACAACTGAATAACAAAATGTGATTTAATTTCTAAAACAAAATTTCAATGGGGAAAGTGGAATTAAATAAAGATTGTGAGTAGAGAAGTAAATATTTTTGTGAACCAAAGTTACAGACATTTACTCGTTGACCTTGACTTAACCCTTCGAAGGTGAAAGGCCACAATTAATCAACTTTGTTCCTCGTTATTTCAAGTTGAATTGTCAGTGTTTTCGCACAAAGGATAACGCAGATGTGTGTCAGTAACTGGATAGAGTTTGTTCTCTCTGAAACTTTGTGACCCCAATGCTTTGTGTCATAAATAAACAAAGTCCATTCATAATTAAGTCGATTGAGAATTGAATTCAGTGAAGAAATAAAGTGTCAAAATATGGGAAGCCTACATTGAAAAATGTCTATCAAAATATGTTGAAATCAGTCTGTAGTTGAAATAGGTTGTATTCATTTTCACACTTTCCCCTCTGGAGACTTCCAACTGAATTCCCCTGGTTGTGTATGACCTCCTCAGAAGAATGTCTTTTGGTATAAGAAATTAACCCTGTGTAAAAATAATTTTGCTCCTTGTCCCACTTGACTCTTCCAGCCTTTTGGTTCAACGGAGCGGAAAGGTGAAGATAGCATTTCATGGTTGAGTAAAACTTGGAGTGTCCCTGTTCCAAATCTCCAGACCATCTCTTCCCATGGATACTGGATTAGAGTCAAAGAGAAGAGTAGAGAGAGAGACTCATGATCCAAAAAATGAGCTGACTTGACATTTCCCTTACAGACGAGATGATTCACCCACAAAACATGACGGCGAGACAAACTAGTTTTCCCCTCTTTACTTTACATTCGTCGGGAGTGCCAGGAAAGAGTCAAACGTACGCCAGAGTATCATATCAGAGAAAAAGAGTCATATTTTCCTCCTCTATCTCGTTGTGCGTGTGTTTGTGTGTTGTGTCTGACTTTCTCTCTATCTCTCTCTTTCCTTTTCTTTTGTAGGGAAAGCAAAGTTTTCTCCATCTCATGTTTCAAGGAACAGGAAGGAACCAGCTTAATGTCATTATTTGTGTTTTGGATGTGTCGAATGTCGTAAATACAACCAGTCGTGCCAACACTCTCATCCCCTCCACAAACACATGCACACACACACTCCTCTGCATGCTTTCTCTCTATTTATCTTCCACACAATTCCAGACACAAGGCGGCTTACACTCACTCCTCATTGTCACTTGTTATTCCCCTCCCTTCCAGTCATCCACGAAGACGAGGAGAAATGTTCATTGTTTAGAGAGAGGAGGATTTGTGTCACTGTTTAAGAAGTGGGATGAGATACGGGGAACAACAAATAATTTATTCATCGTCCAACTCCCGCATATTTTCCTTGACACACAAAAAAGAAAGAAGATACTTGAGGGAAATTGAATTTTGTGCTTGTAAAAGTGGAAAATCAGATGGTAAATGAGATGAGAGGAGGATGGACGGAGTGGAACAGGGCAAAGAAGATTGTCATGGAGGAGGAGGAGGAGGGATAAGGGCAAGTGCCAAGATATAAAGATTGATGGCAACTGTCTCGGGGAATGTTCCCTTTTTGTGATGGTGGGTGTCGTCGACGTTTCTTCTTCTTCGTGAGTAATCTTCAGCCTTTGATTCCGCAGATTAGACTGGATTGCTCCAATGCTTCCTTGCTGGTGTGTGTATGTGTGTGCCTTCGAGGTTTTCTCTTTTCTCTGTCTTGTGACAAACTGTAACTGTATAACTTGAAGAAATCAAGTTGTTGGAAAAGTTTTACTTTTTCCCAACTTCGTCCTCCTCTCCTCTCCCTCTCTTCTATCTAAACCTTTTCAATCCAATTGTGAGAAGCATCATCATCATCCATGAGTAAACTCTGGATGCATCTGCATTTTATATGTAAAGAGAAAGTCTTATCAACAGTAGATACATGCACATTTGAGGGTGTGAGTGTGTTGAGCCTTATCATGACTTTCCAGAAAGTTGAGTTGACGGTTGACTTTGTCTAGGAAGAGAAGACAAAGTTGGCCTCCAGTCCTCATCCTGGAGGGGACGGGAGAGAAACTCAAGCTTAAAATAAAAAAAGAAACATTATCATCCACACTTTCTTTAAATTAGCTCAATCAAAATTGTTCGAGGAGAGTTCACAAAGTGAGGGAAAGACGATCAAGTGGAAATGCAAGGGAAATGGGGGCACTCGTCCAAAAAAAGTGCAATGCTTCTGTACCCAAATGAAAATTTATTACAACAGTTGTACTGTACAAAGTCACATCCGTCCTTCCTCCTTTCCAATCTACCGTAAAATTGGCTAGTAATGATGAGAAGTAGAAGGTTAAATTTAACTTTTGACTGATGTGACGACTCCTCATGAAATACAAATAAATTCCATATATCACTATGATGCAAATAATGTCTAGACTATTTCTAAGTGAACAGCATGAAAGTGAAAACTCCGACAAAGCCCGGACATCCGTATTCCACTAGTCTCGAGTCAAAGACGTATTTTTTGTGTAGTATAACGTGTCGTAGAGCGTATGTTGAGTAGTACCATATTCACTCATAAAATCTTTTACCTTATTTTCACTTGGAGTTTGAAATTTTTTTGAGATTTACAGCTGGGATTTGAACCGTTTCCTAGAAATTCGTACGGTACTACTTACACAGTCTACCTGGTCCAAGATAGTGTGTGTGTGCAGTCCTTCCTTTCTGTCTTCACTCATGCATGGGAATGGGAATGTTGACTTTGTTCCATGTTCAAGAAGTTTGGATCGGATCACAAGAGTTAGGAAAGTGGGAAGAAGAGACGAATAGTTGAATTTCTTTTTTCCCATCTCACACACAACACACACCTTCCACACACTCTCTCAAAAAGAGCAGACTGTGTGTGTGTCAACGTTGGTGTGGGAAAGACTTTGACACTGTCAGAGTGGGTCGATTGACTACGAGTGTCACCTCCAACAAACATCTCTCCGTCTTTCTCTTTCTCCTCCTGTTTAAAGATACAAGAGGATCTTGAGAGTGAGGAAATGGATGGAATCTTCCAACTCTCACTGACCATCCACTACCAACTTTCTAAATATTTTTCTCCACTTCTTTCTCCCTCCAGTCAGTAACCACTGAAAACTACGAGTACTGAAGAGAACGTCAAAAGACGACCAGCCTCCAATAGACATACGAGCTTCTGGACAAATATCTAAAAAAAATATTAGGCCTTGTCACAGTCCTCTTCTAAATTTGGAAGATAATGATCTCTCTCTCTCTGCCTTGACCATCTCGGAGAAGGCTTCTCCAGATGATGATTGTGGGCTGAGTGCTGTTCACTTGATTGGCTGTGTAAATCAATATTGGTCAACTCATTTAAAATTACAGTTGCCACTTTCTCCAGCTTTCTCTCCTCACTCTGGTCATCTGGATGTGTGGATGCTTGACGTGCTGCTCATAAAATGTTTATGTTGGAAGCTGCCCTTGACTCCAAATTGGGACGAAGGGTAGAAAGCAACTAGGAAGGGAGGAGAGGGGGGCAAAATTATGTTTGAGTTATCAATCTATCATGTTCTCCTTGTTTCCTAAATTACAGGGGGTCTGAGAGAGGATTCAAAAACAAGCACAACATTGGAAGATAATGAGGAACACAAAGTCTCACTTTCTCTCTCTTTGGTTGTTGTGCTCCACAGCCGTAAATTTGAATTGTAAATGAAAGCTTTTACGAGGGAGGACTCATAAATTTACAATTTTAATCCCATGCAATCCCCAGTCGTTCAACTACCCGTCCCTATGAAGCTATCCTAATTATTAACACATTAATGAAGGTTAATAACTTGAGGAAACTCGAGCACACCCTCTACTCCTACTTTCACTCTACTCCTTACATGAAATATGTATTAGCAGCAAAAGTCTACAAACAAGGAAAGAGGGGAGAGTGAGTATGAATAAACACAGAATGATGTACGTCTCGGAAGTGCAGTTAAAAACCAGAGGGGGAGATTCACAATCACCAACTGCAAAAGTCAACAACTACAGGGAGGATAAACTACCGTATCACAATTACAGTCTGGCACACAGTCCCTAATTTGTTCCTGACTACCACAAATTTGGGGTAGGGAAAAGGAACAAATTTGAGGTAGAGAGGAACAAATTTGGGGGACACCTTAGAATATGCA
>WJFB01002197.1:0-21455 GCA_009870185.1 Pygmarrhopalites habei
AAATCTATGAGTTTGACTCTCGTCTCCTCTCCTCCTTTGTACATCGACTTTTTACTCCCAGAAGCTTTGAGCAAGAATTTCTCCTTGTTTCCAGATATATATCTTCTTATCTAAATAAAATTACCGTACTAACGTGTAAAATAGGTAATGTCCATGTATGCACTGGCCGCTGAAGACGAACCTGTCCAGGTCAAAAATATCAAAACTGCACTACAAGGTGAGCCCTCAATAAAAAAAGGGAGATTTTCAGTGTCCACTGCTTGATCCAGTACAATTAAAACTATTTTCTGGAAAAAAATTACAGGGAACCTCTGTAGATGTACTGGTTACCGTCCAATTTTGGAAGCTTTCTCCGAGTACGCAGCCTGTTCTCGGAAAAGTGTAGATCTAGAAGATCTGTGTAGATCGAGACCTAAAGAGAATGTGTGTCTGGAAATGGCACGAAATGTCACCAACGACACTTCTAAATTGAAAAGTATTGAAAAACTCTTAGTAAGTCAACTTTTGAAAATGAACAAACTACTTGCTACTCATGTAATGTAGAGGGTCAAATATTGAATAGAAACTGGATTTTTCAGTCTACCTTTGAGGAAGAGTGGGTAGGTCGGATCAAGGACCTAAATCTCAAGTGCATTCAATTTAGGGGACAAGGAGGAAATCCCTCTTGGTTTCAACCACTAACTTTGGAAGAGACTTTTCAAATCCTCAGACAAGATGATAGGAGGAGAATTATTGGAGGATCAACAGAATTATTTGAATTGATGTCAAGGCCTGAGGATGAATTGAAACCAACTGGTTTTGTCCATGTTGGGAAGATTCCCGAGTTGAACATTATCCAGAGACTGGATAAAGATGAAGAGTTTGGATGTATCAAACTTGGAGGGGCTTTGACCATTGCAGAAATGATTCAGGCTTTGAAAGAAGATATCCAGAGATTGCCAGGTCATTCTCAATTCTACACTTCTTTTCCTAAAGAAAAATTTCATTTTTCAAAATGAATGTCATTTTATCAACTTTTATTTTGTTGTAGAGTGGAAAACGAGAAGTTTCAAATCTATTGTGAAACACATGGAACAGTTTGGTTCCACTCAAATCCGGAATTCTGCTGTAAGTTTTGAAATAATATACAGAGATGAACGACTCCATTGCTATTTTATAATTTCTGACATTATTTGTCCAGACAATTGGAGGAAGTTTGATGGCGGCCAACAAAGGTTCTGATTTACAAATCTTCTATACTACGTTCCAATGCTGGGCTCATCGATACTCACTGGGTAATGAAATCTGGTATTCAATTAATACCATTATATAAAAAATCGTTGTTAACCTTTTGTATAATCCGTATCCCACCAGAAAATCAACATTTACTCTCGAAAAAAACAAAGCTGTCACTACAAAGGAAATGTCTCTTGACTCATCTCGAGATCCCATACACTAAAAAGGTGAGACAACGTCAAAAAATATACAAATGTCATGAACTGTGCCCAATACGAGGAGCTTAATTTTTTGTAAAATGATTCTAGAACGAGTACACCTGGATACAAAAATTTTCAAAGCGAAAATACTGTGAGTAAATTTAATGCTGCTTGGATTTGATCAGTGCATTTAATTTTGTAGAAAAAGGCAACTTTACTCACTCCTTGTTGTAACTATTAAAGGTGATGCGTCAATAGTGAATGCTGCCGGTCGGATTAGTTTTGATGACACTAATCAATTTGTTCACAATGTCTTGTTAACATTTGGAGGTTTGGCAGTGGAAAGATTTGATGTGGACTTTGTTTTTGAAAAAAATCATGTGTAAGATTCTTCTTGCGTAAAAAATATTTTCCAAATACTACACATAAAAGCACTGGCAATTATAACTCAACATTATTGTTTCCCACATTTCTTCGAATAGAAAATTTAACGAGGAATTTCTTGCCGAAGTCCAACGCACAGTTTTGTCCGAACTGAAAGGGAATTTAGTGATGAGTGGAAAAAATGCTGAGCAGTTCTCTTCAGGATACATTTCATCCGTTGTCAAAAAGTACAAATTTTCAAAGTTATTTGTACTCATTTTAATTTTAAAAGTAAATAACTTGTAGCAATATAAAGTAATATTATTGTTTTGAATGTTAGTTTACTCAGGAAATTCTACTTGTCAATACAGCAAGAAGTAGGGGAACAGAGAGAGGAAATGGATTTATCAGAGAATCATTTTGAATGTTCTCAAGTTTACGCCTTGGTAAATCACAAATTTTATAGCGTGTATTTTATTTAAAAAACTGCATTAGGAGGAAATTTGACCCATTTAACACTTAAAGGCTGAAGGTGGACGTACTGCAGATTTAGTTGGCCAACCAATCGTTCATGCTTCAGCCTATAAGCATGCCACAGGTACGAAAATTAATGTCAATTGCACAGAAAATTAGTCTGATTTTTTATTACATTTGCCTGTGTACAGGTTCGGCAAGATATTGTGACGATGTTCCCAAACAGAACAATGAATTGTACATGACTTTAGTTGTGAGTGAAAGGTCACATGCAAAAATTATTGGAGTTGACATAACTAAAGCACTGGAGTTGGAAGGGGTTCAGGGCTTTGTGTCTCATGAAGATTTGGCCCATGATCCATCCAAAAATTTATGGGGAGTTGTGATCAGTGACGAAGAAGTCTTTGCTTCAGCCAAAGTAAAATTTCGGAAATTTCCAAACATTTTTAGTATTCAATTTGACCCGAGCCTCTCTTTGATTTTGTTTTGTTTTGTTTTGAAAGGTGACTTGTTACGGACAAGTAATCGGAGGAGTCGTGGCCACTGACAAAAATACTGCCAACAAAGCTGTCAAACTGGTCAAAGTTCAGTACGAGGATATCCATCCCCTCATCGTTACCATTGAGGTAAAACTGCATTATTACACATCGTATTAAATTTGTCAATTATAACTACACTACAGCCTATGGTGTTTGAAAAAAACTGATCCTTGCCATTTTATCTTAGGACGCCATCAAGCACTCTTCATACTTTTCAGACTATGGAATGAAACTGAAAAGAGAATCTGACAATTTTCCAGTCCTGGAAAAATGTGACAATATTTTGGAAGGTGAAGTGAGAGTCGGGACTCAGGTACATTTCTACATGGAACCTCAAGGTAAAATCTTCTAGAATTTTTTACACATGGCCTATAACCTCAAAATCAAATGTAAAACTGTCTTTTGTTTTCTTTTTCAAAAGGATGCATTGCAATTCCAAAGGGTGAGGATGATGAAATGGAAATTATTTCTTCCACACAAAATCCAATGGATGTCCAGGTACTACATGTTTTATCCCATAAACAAAAAGTGTCTACGAAAAAGCACTTTGTAAAATCATTTTGTTTTCAGAGCAAAGTTGCGGAAGTATTGGATGTCCCAGCCAACAGGATTGTTGTCAAGGTCAAGAGGATTGGAGGAGGATTTGGGGGGAAAGAAACACGTTGCCTGTCCGTCGCCCTTCCTACAGCGATAGCTGCACGAAAGTAAAAAGGACCATCAATATAAATTGATTGCTGTAACGATTTATTCATGTGAAATTTTAAAATGTAGGTTTGCCAAGCCAGTCCGGTGTATCCTGGACCGTCGAACGGACATGTTGATCTCGGGAAAAAGACACACATTCCTTGCTCGGTACAAAGTTGGATTTTCAAAAGAAGGACGTCTTCAGTCCCTCAGAATGACCTTGTACTGTGATGGGGGTCACACCCTAGACATTTCTGGAGGGGTTAGTCATATCACTGCAATACATAATTTATGGAAAATCGGTGTGACCTTTCACCTTTTCACTAACTGTATTTTGTGCAGGCTTTGGAGAGAGCAGTAGTGAATATGGATAACGCGTACAATATCCCAAATTTTGACATTGACGGGATCGTCTGCAAAACGAATACATCTTCCAACACTGCATTCCGTGGGACTGGTTAGTGGACACACTTTTAGTGACACCTGCTCTTATCACAATTTATTTATTATTTAATCTCGTTTATTCTAGGGGGACCTCAAGCCGCACTCATTATTGAAGGAATTTTGGACAGAATTGCGTCGTATCTCAAAGCAGATCCCGTCAAGGTACCCATTCCGTATAACAAGTGAAACGTTTTTTTCAAAAGAAATTATTTGGAGGAAATTAATCTTAATTCTTATTAATTAAAAGGTGAGGCGTCTGAATATGTATGTTGAGGGTGATGTGACACCATACGGTCAACCTCTTGTTAATTGTACTGTTCATCAATGTTGGGATGAATGTGTGAGATTGTCCAACTATTATGCTCGGAAAGAGAACGTAGATGAGTTTAACAGGTGAGTTTGATTCCTAATAAACGTACACGGAGTAGTTTTTTATGCTAAACCTTCATAATTTATTTATTAGGAATAATAAGTTCAAGAAGAGAGGGATTTCTATGAATGCTTGTCATTTTGGAATTGCCTATACTGCCGTTTTCCTCAATCAAGGGGCAGCTTTAATCAACATTTATAGAGATGGTTCAGTATTGATTACTTGTAGCGGTGTTGAGATTGGACAAGGCCTTTACACAAAAATGATCCAGGTAGAGTATTTTCATTTAATGGCAATTGTGAATAAAGCATGGCTTCTTATCCATGAAGATTCTTAATTTAGGTCGCCACAAGAGAATTGGGAATTGACGGTGGGAAAATAAGGATCAGTGAGACGTCCACTGATAAAGTACCTAATGGAACCCCTACCTCTGTAAGTGAACACTTTAACAAAATTTTTGAAAATTTCTGCGACTGCAACTTCTCACTTTTGACACTTTTTAGGCAAGTTCCAGCTCCGATATGATAGGAATGGCTGTTATCGTGAGTTTTATATTTTATCTGCACTATGCGTATGATTAATCTGTTACAAAAAGGCAATCTTCTTCTTTGTAGTTTGCCTGTCAAGAGATCACAAAGCGTTTGAAGCCTTACCGGGACTCGGATTCGGATAAATGGGAAGATATGGTTTTAAGAGCGTACTTTGACAGAGTGGTATGATGATTTTCACTACTCAGTACTATTTATTATTTGTGTCACTAGCTATTATTATATGAAATTAACGATTTTATTTTATGTCTTCTCAATCTGCCCATCTTGAAGAGCTTGTCAGCCACAGGATTTTTCAAGTACTGATTATTCACATTAGATGCTATGTATGTAAAGAATTATGGTATTGGATGGGATTTTTGTCAATATTTGGGATTTGTCTATAGAGTTCCGGGGATTGGATGGAGTGCAGACCGAGTCGGTAGCCCGTTCAATTATTTTTCCACGGGGGCAGCTGTCAGTGAAGTTGAATTAGATTGTTTGACAGGGCAACATAAGGTAAAACCATGTCAATTTTATTTTCAGCAGTGCACACCCTTAAATCCAGTTATGGACTTATAAGGTTTAAATTTCATAATTGTAGACACTTCACACATTCATTGTGATGGACGTTGGGAAAAGTCTCAACCCCACGATTGACATTGGTCAAATAGAAGGAGCATTCATGCAAGGTCAATTTCCTTCCATAGCATTTATTTTTATGGTTCTACCATGAATGAAATGGTCATTAAAATTAGGTGATACTACTGTAGGTGTTGGATTTTTTACGACGGAAGAACTTATTCTTCGAGAGGATGGTCAACAAATTAATGTTGGTCCGGGTTCGTACAAGATTCCAACTAGTAAGAATGTTTAGATAATTCTCCTCTTTTCCTTTTATACTCGACTCATACTCAAAATACAATAATTTTTTGCCAATAGTTAATTGTGCCCCCATGGAATTCCATGTCAATTTACTTGCTGGAGCATCTAATCCTAAAGCAATTTATTCATCAAAGGTAAAGTTACTAGAATGAAAATAATGCCGCCAGTTTTAATTACATAACAATGAAATAGTCACTTTGCATTATTATTGAATTGATAGACTGTCGGAGAGCCTCCTTTACTTCTTGCTAGTTCTGTATTTTATGCTGTGAAAGATGCCATTCGTTCATACAGAAAGGAAAATGGTTTGTCTACAGACTTTAATGTGAATTCTCCAGCAACTGTACAGAGGATTCTGACGGCTCTAAATGACACTCATTTTTAATGGTACAATTGTCGTAGTCCAAGAAATTGGACGTTATTAATTTCAGTAAGAATTGTATACTTGAATAAAATGAATCATTTTACATTTTTCCTCAAAGATGCAATTTTATTAAATCCAAAGAATTGAGTCATTATACTCAATCCAACAAACCTCCATTAAGGGATGATGGATCATAAGAACTGTTATGTGTGTCTGTCATTCCATCATTTTGATTCTGAGGGAGAACACCCTGACTTTGGTGAAAGTTACGAATTGCAAATTGTCCTTGTTTAACTTTCCAAGCGAGGAATCCAGTTGCGAGGAACAGGAGTAATGCCACGAAAATTCCCACAATTATTGTGACTTGTAACTTCCAAGAAGACCGTTCTATTCAAATTAATTTTAAAATGAATGAAATCTCTTCATTCTATCAAAAGGTATTCTAAATTAAGAACGTTCTTTTCTTGGACGCAATTAAAGAAAAGAGAAAGCTCACCAACAACTTTCACTGTAATTGATTTGGATACTGTTCCAGCCAAGTTCGTCGCCTGACAGCTAAAAATAAGAAAACAGAAGTCAAAGCTTACTTAGAATTGAACAATCTAAAAAAGTCCTGGTGAAAGTTGGAAAAAATAAAATGTAGAACTCACCTGTAAACACCGGAAGTTCCATGTGAAACTCGATGAACTGTTAGCGAACTGCTCACAAAAGTTTCGTTGAACTCCGTTGTCCCATTACTTACAATGCTATTTTAAAACATGATCATTTAAATTCATGAATGACAATGAACGAATGAGAATGTGACAAATATTGTGCAACCTCAAGATTTCCACGAATGTTGAATTGTCGATGGTCTTGAAAAGTGTAATTAGTGTAAAGAAAATTTAAAGATTAGAATTGATAAAATACATGATTTTTATGTATCATTTTCCAAACTTGTGTGTAACCTGATTGTCTTTTGTCCATACTACGTCGGGTAAAGGTGACCCAGACACATTGCAACTAATCGTTTTTTGAGTATCATTCATGTACCAAGTAGGATTCAGGTCAGAGATATTACCAATTGTAGCGGAAATCGATTCTGTTAATAATAATCAGTGTAAAATGATCTGAAGAACAAAGGTACGTAAATAATAATAAATAAAATCCTTGACTCACTGTTTACATAGATTGGGAGCTTTTTGTTGACCCAAACACTGGAATTCCAAACTGGTCCCATGCAGATAACGGAGTCTAATTGTTGATCCGCAGTGATTTCCAGTAAGTCATATCCTGAGTCGTGGTAATTGACCATATCAATGTCAGGGTTCACGTTTCTACCCGCATCTTTTGTCCAAATAACATTTCTATTACTTTCTCCTCATGGTTCATACACCCCATCATTAATGTCAGGTCAAGTACTCACAAGTGGATGTTCCGTTGACCACTTTAATTGTGTCATTTTTGTACTTGACAACCCATCTGATCCCATTTGAAAAGTAGTAGGAAGAAATGTGACACTCGACTGACACTACTTGACCTTCGAATATTGGTTCCTCTTTTACTTCTAACCCTGCAGGTTTGTCATATCTTCCATCATATCTTCTGTCATATAGGTAGGGGTCGTAGAATCCTCGATTCACCAAATTGACAACAATCATTTCCTCCGGCTTTATTTCAGCCCAACTCAACCCTGTAATAAGAGTAAATGATCAATTTATTCACAACCTTGTAACAAATAAATAAAAGATGAGGGAGTTTTCACTTTCACTTTGAGCACTTTAAAAACTTTCCCTTTCACACGCAACGTATTTAATCCTTCAGAAAAGAAAAAGTGACTTACATACAGGAACTGATGTTTTGTTTTTGTATAAAGGGATTGTACGGCCATATCCACGTGCAGATGAGGCTGAAAAGGGAATAATGTATTCTTGGTCCAACTCGAATTCCTGATCGTCTCCCTCACACAAAATGACTCCATTACTATGCATTGGTATTTTGTATGTAGAACAACTATCCTTCTTCTTTTTCCGTCCCAGTCCATCATGGTAATACTAAAAATGATCAAAAAGAATTTTACACGTCAACTCCTCACTTACGATTTTCAATTCTATCGCTTATCATTTAGAGTACTCACTCGAGTGTGCAAATTTTGATGTCCCAGATTACACGTTGTTGGATTATTACAAAAGAAATGGTAGAGCATTGGTGACTTTTTGGTAAAGGAACAACATTTCATTTCTTTCTTCTTAGGATCGTAAGTTAGTGTCGGTTTTTTGGGAGGTGGTGTTGGAAGGGCAGTTGGCTTGGGAGTAGTAGTAGTAGTAAGTGGGTGATGTTCAGTTGAATTAGTAAAATTGTGGGGAGGGGCAGGGGTCGGGGTCGTGACCACTGGTTTTGGTGGTTGTGGTTTTCCTATGAAAATTGTCAAGAATTTGTCAGTCTCAATTTAACACACAAATACTTGAAAGGAGTAAGACAACTTGAAAAATAAATCCCCATAAATTGTACTGTACCAGGAACATTAATGGTCACAACGTCAATGTCCATATTACTGGAATTTGCAATACATTTATATTTCCCTGATGGATCAGGGAGATTGAACAGGGTGAAACCAATCTTGGAGTTGAATTTGATAGATTGATTTTGTTGTAATACTTCTCTAGTCTGAAATATGAAAGATGACTTGTAAAATGGATACAATGTATTTTTGATATTAAAAATATTATATGAAGGTCCAGGAGTATTATTGTTACGTCATCATGATATTTGTACAACATTGGGGTAATCTTTGGGGATGAGACGTAACATGGAAGAACAATCTGATCACTGTCAATCGTTTTGAGGGGGAGGGTGATGTTCTCCTGACCCAGGACGAGGGATTGTGGTAACATTCCTATAATATATTATACAGATAAACTGAGAAATGATGTGACTATTATCCAGTTGTATAAGAATAGAAAACATTTTACCTTGCCAGTATACGTAGATACTTGTTGAAAGCGTGGGATCCCGGGTACTCCGACAAATGTACCGACCAGTCATTCGATTCATGTCCCCATAGAGCGCGAGGGTGGAAGTGTAGTTGAAAGTTGTATGATCAAATACATCTCTGGCTGTTCTCCTCGTCCCAATCCGCATATTCCAGATGATAAGACTATTATACTGGGTAAAAATGTGTCAATTAGTTTCCATTCATCTGGTCATACCTAATGAATTTTGTAATGGCAGTTAAGTTACCCCAGATCTGTCCAGTGTCCATGTGACAGGATATGTTGCATTACACAGAACATTCAAACTGTAGATTGTATTGGGGACTTGAATAACTAAATCCTCATTGTCAGGAGAGGCGATGATACCGGAGCTGACTGGTCCACTGGGACTATAGTAAGGGTTAATGGTGTCATGTGAACTTGGCAACACAGTGACTGTTGGACTGCCCTGTGAATTTCCCGCATAGGATCCCTTCACGTCTCTTCCAAGGAACAATGAGACTACAATGAATTTGTAGACTGTCAACAAAAACAATTGCATGGCTCAAGTCTGACTGGAGCCTGGATGAGGTCAGTGGAATAGACTGTGTGTGTAGTGACAGCCTGTCTCAGTTGGAACGAATGTCATTAGAATTGTGGCTCATTCATTCAGATGATATACAACATGTACATTACGATGGAGATGAGATTTCTGAAAATAAAAATGATTACATTCCGATATATCACAATAATATCAGATTATGGATCGTTTTGGAAAAAAACCCAATGAACTGTCTAACAATTGAACGAAAATTTGGATTAATGACTATGAACATGAAAGTTCGTGTCAAGATCTAACAATATATAATGCTTGTGTACCCAGTGGAATATGCTATTCATAGACATGGAATCTGGGATGAAGCTAAAAATTGTTAATAATTATACTAATTTTACCTCACTATGAGTTTTTTTCTACGTTTCGTTTGATGGACCTTGAATGGAATCATGTCATCATCATGAATCATTTTATCATGCATTATTATCCTCTGTCAACTAGATATCTGCTCCAATTACAACGTTGTCATACAAAATTCATATTAAAAGGGAAGGATCAGCTCATTTATTTTGAAAAATGAACAATTTTTTGTTACATAGGATGCATGAAACCACAAATAAAAAGTAAATATCGTCAAAGGTGCAAAGGCAAGCATTAAAAAAGTTGAGAAAGTGAATTAAAACGCTATTGAGATTAGAAAGCAATGTCTTGAGTTTCTGCATCATGTAGACGTAACGCAAGTAAGCGTGCTTCTTCATCTTCTTTTAGTAGTGGGGCACTGGAAGACTTCTTCTCATTGTATTTACAATACTCATCCCGGAATTTTTGACATTCAACATCTTCCTTCAAAAGACGGTCACCTAAGAGAACAGTGGCAAATACCTTGTGATTGATCTCATTTTGAGGTAATTCCCTTACAAGGGATAGGAAAGACTCAATTCTACTCTTCTTCTTGTCCTCATCTTTCTCCCCATTGAACCATTTGTATAGAATGACGAGCATGTCATCAGATGAACATCCTATTGGTCGTGTTGACATTAGTCCTCGAAGCTGCACACAAATAATTTAAGTAAATTTAGCCTCCACGAAAACACATTGTGTAGACCATAATTTTCCTTTTTTATTTAAAAAAGGGAATCCAGAATCGTTAGTACAAGAAAATACTAGTACCTCCTCGCTAGTCAATTCAATGAATTGTTCCAAATTCGCTACATCCTTCAAATGTTGAGTGATAAAAGATGTGTCAGTCAAACTGGTACATTCTTCTTTTTTACCAAACAACCAGATTTCCAAACAATTGTCAATTTTCCGAGATTCGTCAATAAATTCTTCACAAGCAGCTTGAACGTCGGGAAGTTGAAGAATCTTGGCTCCTCTACAAATGGCAAACATATTGTTCTCATCGATTGGAGCAACATAACACTTGTAGATGCAGCTGTAATTTTAAAATAAAATATTATTTACAAAGTTGTAAATGATGACAAGTGAATCAACTGTAGAACAACAGAGTAACAATGAAAATTGAATTACTGATGGTAATACTAAATAGAGAGAGAAGTGTAAATAATTAATATAATCTATGCAACGCACTTCAACAAGAACTCAAGGGTTGCTCTGTTCATTCCTTCAATAGAAAATCGATGTCCAGGGTTCGAAGAAAATAAGTTATTAAAGTAAGGAGAGGCTGCTTCCAAAATGCACTTGTGACCATAAACTGACTTTTCATCATCGGAGGATGCTATTATTGGAATAGCTTTAAGAGCTACATCACAATACTCTGGCTGTCTGTAAATGGACAAAATACCAAACCATTTACTAATAAATGTATGAAGAAACCAGATAATAAATAATTAAACAAGTTTATTATATGAAAGGAATTATTATTTATTTACCTCAACTTTATAAGATAAGACTCAATGATGTTCACTTGCTCCTCGAGTAAGACTTTTTCCTTTGCTTTCCGTTCTGTCGATTTACGTCCAGGCATATTTAACTGCGTAAAAAGTATTTTATTTTATGTGTGAAAATGGATTGAAAATCAGTAGACGTAAGAGAGAATTTGAAACAAAAGACGCCATCCTGGTACATTAGCGTACATACTACATAAATCCCTCCTTAGAACTCTCTCTGACCCTCCGTGACAATCAAAGTAATGCATGTCAAAATTTTTGTAACCTCACCTGACAGACTCCCTTCACACGAAACAGGTAATGATTTCACGCTGTGACCACTTTTTCACTTCCGTCGAGTAAAGAAATGACCCGAAGTACACTGAAAAACAGAAATTTCATCTTCAACCGCCCACTAATGCAAGGACGTCAACTGTTTTATCTGTTTTCTTATTATAATTATCCATACATCTTTCACTCGAGAGTGAAAGTTTTTAGAAGGGAAGGGGTTCAGAGACACACATTCCAGTATACTTTCTACATAGATACTTGTGGCCAATTTCTACTAGCGATTGTAGTTAGAGATTGTTGACAATTACAAGCAAATCTCAAAACATGGGCCTTGAGAAGGGTCAACTATAGGGCCTTGTCCTCTCAAAAAACACTCACACGTTATTATGTCCTTATTCGAATCTCCAATACATATAATATTTGGATGGCCATCATTACTCATCGGCCAATAATTTAATGTCGAGGACTGAACAACAAACCAGTCTATGAAAAATTCTGAATCGGAGAAAGAAACGGAAGACTTAATCTTCAAATGATCATCATTTATATTTTGTGACCTGATATAGGAACCCTAACGCCAAAATTTATTGACAACGATGGATGGTTTCTTCTTTGACTCCCAATTTGAACTTTCTCTTCTGCTTATCCTGATGAACTGCACAATCGCCTGGCTGATGAGATTTACGATTCGTAATCTTTTCCCTGAACCAACTCAACAAGCCAGAATCCTATTATGTGAAGTGTGCAGTACTATCGAGAAAGTTGCCATCTCACATGAATTACAAATAGGTCAGTCTTGTCTACTCTCTTTTTTACTTTGGAACGGAAAATAATTTGTTAAATGAGGCTGTAAACGTTGAAACGAGAAAAATCTGTACTAATTTGCCTACAGGGACTCTATATTTTATTCAACAGTTTTCGCTGCAAATGGAATGATCTGGTACTTGGTCTTGTTCACCCTCATCAATATTTGGTTTAATTCGAATTGGGAACCCACCAAGTCTTCATCTGTTAATAACATCCGGGGTTTGAAAGAGGAAAAGACAACTTGGGTTCAAGTGGTCCTTTCAACTGGTACTGAAATGATCATAGGCTTCCTTGTCTATCCATTGTATGTGAAACCCTTGTGGCAGTTGTACGATCAACAATTATACAGATGGGCTAAAGTAAATATGGAGTGGTCTGCTGATCTTCAGGTAATTTCTTCCCCACATATTTAAATCCATTTTAAACCAATTTTTAATAATGATGAATAATATTGGACACTTTAGACAAGTGTATTGGTTGGAGGTCTCACGGAATTTTCTGGTGGGGCTGTTTCCATGATTGTTAGCAAATCTTTGGCAGAATGGAATCCTTCCAAGATTGTCCAAGCCACTGTGTCATCTTTGTTCAATACTGGGATCGTGTACCCAGGTCAGTCCAGAAAATTGGATTTTCACTTTTAAAAAAGATGTCAACTCATCTCTGGAAATTTCTTAATTTGATCCTCAGGACTGTTCACTTCCGGTGGTTACTATGACCCCATGTTGGCCTCCATCATGCAATATGGTTGTAAAGGTCCCACCATCCTGGAGCACATTGTAGTCTACTGGATTTGTGTCATTGTTGGTCAGATTTGTGGTTGCATTGTCTGGACTATTGTAGAGAAGGTTGTAGGGGTCAAACCAGACAGGAAATCCGACTGAATGTCCACAAATCCAAATTATTATAGCCAATAAATTAAAAACGTACAACTCTGTGTTGCTCCAGTGACTGACCTTCGTTGTGCATAATATTTCTCCATTTAAATACATGTGTGTACAGGTCAATCCCAATTGTGTACCGAATGTGAATAGAAATTTGGTCAAAATTGTCAATTGACACTTGTGACAAAGATTGAAAATATAATAATATAATGGGATAATGGCTTGGGGTCAACAATCAAGTCAACAACAAAGAAGAGGACAAGTAGGAACAACATCCTTTCATCATTTCGTGTCTCCAGTGAAAGAACATTTCCCTCCTGAGAGAGGTCGATATCATTTGTACATCAGTTTGGCTTGTCCATGGGCTCATCGAACCCTCCTAGCTAGGAATTTGAAGGGTCTTGAAGAGGTCATCTCTCTCTCCGTCGTCCATCACTACTTGGGTGACCGAGGATGGTTTTTTTCATCAGACAAAGTCCCTGGGTGTATCCCGGACTATGTGAACAATTGTCAGACTCTGAGACAAGTGTACGAAATGGCGGACAGGAATTACAAAGGGAGGTACACAGTCCCCATGCTCTTTGACAAGAAGACGAGGAGGATTGTGAACAATCAGAGTGCGGACATTGTCCGGATTTTCAACGACAGTTTCAATGACTGGAGTACCAATCCTCAACTCAACCTTCACCCACCCGAACTGGACGCCAAGATATCCGAGTGGAATGACATTATTGATGATGGTCTCAGTCATGCTGTGTACGATGCAGGGATGACCACATCTCAAAGGGAGTATGAGAGGAAAGCCAAATTAGTCCATGATACTTTGGTCAGGTGTGAAAATAATTTACAACAAAATAAATACATGTGTGGGGATCTTTTGACCGAGACTGACATTCGACTCTTCTCTTCCGCCGTCCGGTTTGACCCAGTCTACTATGTCCATTTTAAGTGTAACAGAATAGCTGTCAAGGATCTACCAGCCTTGTCCAAATGGATGAAAAAGATATACAAAATTAAGGGCGTTCAAAAGTACTTTTACTATATAACCTCTCATTCCTTGTCTCTTTCTAAAAGTTCACTTGAAAACATGTGTGTGTGTATGTGTGTGTGAAAATTTGCCATTCTTCCAAACCAATTTGATCAAAAAATGTGATGCATATTAATATTGGATTTATTGGCGAAAGTTGATGGCACATTTTCCACTCATTATTGTTTTTAAGGGAAAAGACATGCTTTGTAATGGATGGATTCTACAGATAAATAATAATTTGTTTGTTTTCTTTTGTTTCAAGTACAGTAAATATGGAACACATCAAAAAACATTATTACCTGTCTCAAAGGAAAATTAATCCAAATGGATTAGTACCGACTTACAATGGGCCTTTGTTTGACTAACATTATTTCCCCTCAAAATTTCAATAAATTCGAACTCTTGCTACATTCAAGTCCCAATATTAGGATGAATGTGGATGCAGGAAAAAATTAATTTAATCCATTTTGTGACGCTCAGAAAAATCAAAATGAGTACTACCTACTCTTCTCATTGAACTTTCACTCGTAGAAACCTTTTTTAGTAAGACTCAAGAAATGACTATGAGTAAAGTTGAAGGCAGTTGCTTATAATTTATTCTATAATATTAATATTCATAACAGTTTTTTCATAAGCAGATAAGGCAGTTGAAATTAAGGCCGTAAAATATTACTGCTTTCTCTTCTCTTTGGTATGTAACATTGTTGTACATTTCACTAAATTGTACATCAAATACTTTGACAATACTTATTTGACCTAATCCCTCGTCCATGCATAGTACATACTTATATAACAACAGAGAAAAACTTACACGAGTTATTTTTCACTTTTAACTTGTACTTTCACTTGCCATACACACGCAGCGTGTCGAAGAAAGTAAAAGTACTTTCACCTGCGCAGCCATAATATTTTTTTTCAGTTTTCTATAATGACACATTCCTTGAGTACAATTCTTTTGTTGGTGTAAATAAAAGTGATAGCACCTAAAATCAATCTTCAGTTTTCATCATTTTCCAAACAAATGTAAATTACTTAAATGTAATATTGACTTTCACTCGTGACACTACTTTCCCCTCATGTTCACAAACTCTTTGTGAACGGAAATTATCCCAAAAGCATAATTTACAATTATTATTAATTCTATAAAAGAAAAGGAAAATTAATCTACTACTTCAACATGAGACAGTCATTCAATTCTTTTCGTAATTCGAGTGCTAATTTGTACCCGAGTTCCGGTCTTCTGTCCCTCCCTTGAACCAACGATTTTACCTAGAACACAGTATTTCGAAAAAATCAATTAAAGTAAGATTCACAATTTATTAGGAATACAGAGGAATAACCAAAAAATGAATTTAATTACCTCATTGCTATTGATCACAATCCCATGTCCCTCCTTGATGATATTCTCAGTTAATTTCATGTCTTGGATGGACGTGCCTCGGGAACAATCCGAGATCTATTATACAAAATTATTTTATAGTCAAGATTCTGATACAAATTAATTAATTAAGGCATAAAATAATACCAGTGCAGTGCGGTATCCTAATTCATTTGCATGGGTCGCCGTCGCACCTGGATTGAATTTTCAAACAGACCAAAATTATTTCCACGCTCTTATATCAAGAATATTTTGAGTAAGAACAGGAACATAATCCGGACTTGCCTACACATATATCATAGGCTATCCTGTGGTTGAGTCAAACAAATTAATATTAAATACTTAGATAAAAAAAATTGCAACTTTAACAAATGGTGAATCAAGTAATTGTCGTAGAAAAATACCCGCAAACATAGCAGTCAGTGACCTAGAGAATACAAAAGTGTAGCATGATATCATGATAGATACTTTACAATTGTGTAAAATATTTTCATTCATTCATAAATTATTCCGCTTACGCCTTTACTGGTAAGTTCACTGTGAAGGGACGTTGCAGACTGTTTTTGGTTGTCCCAAAAAGCCGAGTAAGAATCCACATCCGGATTTGTCCCTTTGTAAATGAATGAACTTCCCTCTGCAATCTACAAAAAGTCCACAACTTAAGTACATACAACTTCATTATGATTTCTCCTTCTTATTTTTATTAACCTTAAGATTCTCGTGCAATTTAGCCCCAAATGAATTCTGGACGCAGTGACGAGGCCAAAGCTTTTGTGTCTGTGGAGGACTCCCTTCAAAAACGACCGTGTCATAAGGTTGTACCTCCTCCACCGACTGAATCTACATCATTGAGAGAGCGAGGAAAGGGAAGGCTATTAATAAAATCCTCCGTGTAATGACATTATTAATACGAAGCTAACAATAGCCTTGTGAGCTACAGTCATAAATTATACAAAAAATGAAGTTTTTTATGGATTGTCCACAAGGATAACGACCGTGGGAGTGGAACACAATGGAGCCATTTTCCATTTACTCTCGTCAGTGTATTGTATTGATCAAAGGATTTTTGTTTTGTGTGTTGTGTGTAAATAAAAGGAATAAAGACTCACCTCACTGGACTCATGGAGTTTCCTCTGTGTCACATTGTCCTGGAATGAGATGTGGTTGTCCGGATGCCAGTCTAAAGAATAGAAGACCTGGTCGAGGGACAAGGTCACCCCAGGGGAGTTATTAGTGGTCACTTAAAAAAAGTTGATATTATGCAACAACATTACCACCATCAATTTTAACTCACCTCATCAAATTCTACAGTGTCCAACTGTGGAGTGGGTAAACAAAGTCAAAAAACTATTTTAGTACTTGGTCACGAATCACATTTTGTCCGGGACAAGAGAAAATTATAAATAAGTTGCTGAACAACTTGTGAATAAAAGGGAAAAAATGGGATTACCAAAAAGTTGATTGGCGATACGACCTATTCAAAGAACCAACATCATTTGTTAATTGAGGTCCTTTCCACACGAGTAGTAACTTTCATACATGATCGATACACAATCTGTCCAATGATATAGTCTAACTATACCCACACACACACTTAACTGTGTCACTTGTAAACAAACTTTTGGCACACACACACAGAGTGTAAACAACTTTTGAGATAGACATGGGTGCATGGATCTCAGGAAATAAGGATCGATAGAACTCCAAATTACTGTGGATAATATGAAATGATGTGAAAAGGAGGGACACTTAGTCAAGGATTCAGTACAATAGGATAAAAAGTGTCTGGGAGTGACAATGGCAGTGGTTAAAGTAAATATAATTATTTTTCTCTCTTCTCTCGTACTCTATTTTCTTCGTACCTCTTCTCCATTTTGTTTCGCAGGACAATTCTGCATGGCGAGGGTTCCCGAAATGAAATCATTCTGGACGTCCACTACGATGAAGGCACTGACAGGACGGACAATCTGTCATCAAGATTAATTTTCCATCATATACATACAATAGTACTTATAATGACAACAGTAAAGTCAAGAGCGAATCTACTTTTACACTCTCCAACCCATTTTTAACTGGAATTCCTTCATGGTCATTTCACAGAAATTGAAACTAAAAATACAACGGAAGGAAAAAGGGAAAGAGAAAGTGAGAGAGACGAGTACTTTCCCTTTTGGGAAAAGGCGTGATTTTTCTTTGAAAAAAAATGACACACATGCCTGTTTCCCTGTAGTCCTACACAAAGGAAATTTAATTTGATTTTTTTATACTTGAGCAATATGTCAAAAGTCAAGGGAATACAAAAGAAGAAGGAGAAAAAAGTTTCAAAGAATTTTTAGCTGGGTCAACTAGGGATATAATTTAATGTGGAAGAACATGAATTTATATGGGAACTTTCAAGGAATTTTAAAGTCTAAAGAAACGCTTTTGACCTTAATAATCTTGAATAATTTTGTTCAAAATTATAAAGAAGAAACTTGAAAGAATTACTCCACAACTAAGTGGTAACATGTGTGGATTTAGAGGAGAAAGGAAGTCTTTGGTGTAGAAGAGAGAAAGTAGACTTTCCCCTGATCCATCCTACAAACATGTACACAACTTGTGAGTTTACACGGGGAAAGGTTTGTTTGCACAGACGGTTTTCAAAAACAGGCAAAGTACATAATATGGATTGTAGTAAAAAATTTGGATAAAAGTGGTGAGTGGCTGGGAAAGGAAAAAGGAAAATATTTTTTTCTGGGGATGTATAGTGAAATGTCACGGTCTCAATTCTTTGTACCAGGCACCTCCTTCCCTCCCTCTTTTTTTATTACCCGTGTTTTCAGGTATATTTCACCTAGGTCCGGGTTGAGTCAAAGCCAAACCAAAAAGTTGATGTATAGAAAATAGGAAAATGGGAAATGAGAAAATGTGAATTGGGCATGTGGCGGAAATAGAGTGCCTTGTAAATGAGTCTGTCATCGTCACATCCCCTCCTCCTCCTCCGACTCCTCTACTTTATGAGACTTTTCCCAGTTTTAATGATACGCTCTCTCTCTATTTCGACACACTACTCACTTTCTCCCCTTTCAACACACACAAATGGAGAGTAGGTCCTTGTCGTCCGTCGTGTCTAACACCGGTAAGCTCAAACTCCATCAACTTGATCAAGAAACATAATATAAATAAACTAACACAAAAAAATAAAAGTCGACAAAAAAGAGGAAGAGGGAGGGAGGGAAGGAGAAGAGAGCCAAACAAATAATCGTAGAGTCAAGGGAAGAGTCCTAAATTATATTGACGCTACCGGGTTGAAATGGACTTGGTGACAAGTTGAACTGAGTTAAAAGCAAAAGCAAAACTAATTCTATAAATCACCAAAATTTGTGTGCTGAGACTTGAGAATTTTCTCTACTTTCTCTCTCTCTCTCTCTCTCTTTCTTTCTATTTTTTATATTTGGAGACCTACTTGTAGGACTCCAAAAAAATCACTATCTCACCTTCTTGATCCATTTTTGCCAGCACAACTCAAACTCCTTTACATCTATTAGTCCGTCCTGGAAAAAATAAAATTTGAGAGTATAATTAACATATGACCTTTCACGCGGGTCCATTTTTCTCTTTTCCACACTCATCCTTTCAAGACTTTCTCACTCTAAAACTTTTTTTTTCCTCTCTCTCTCTAGTAACTTACTAGTAGTAAGACAAATATTTTGATAAATGTAGCATGTGTTCTATATTGCTAAGAGAGGAATCCATATATTCTACATATATGCACTCAAAAAATCGCTTTATAATAAAATGGACACTTTATTGACCCTTCACTAAAACTACTGTACAATCTGCTGGAATGACACACTTGAAAGTCCACTTACTTGATTTACATCGAAAATGTCAAAAATTTCTTGCAACTTTTTCTCTTCGACTGTGTACGGTTCATCCTCATCATTTCGAAACAAAGCTCGACAAAGAACTTCAAACTCCGAATAATTTAAACAGCCATCCCTACAAAAGTAAAATAAAAGTCATAAATTTCATTAAGAATCATTTAAATGCTTTGACATGGATTTTTAGTTGGACACACAATATTTACATATCAGTACTTTTAGTCACCGTTTCACTCAAATCAGAGCAAGGTCAAGTACATATAAAAAAATATGCACTGTCAAAAAAAATTCCATGCTTATTTTGATTTTTGATTTTTTCCCCTGATCCCCCCCTCCATGATCTTGTTGATATGGATTTGCATTCGGATGTGAATGTGGAGGGATGGGAAAATACTTGGACATTTGCCCTTTGCCCATGAACGCTGATTGGGCCATTCACGTGCATCATTATTACTATGTTAGTATTAGTATGAAGGATCCTCGTCTGCTCATCTGTCCATGAATGACATGGACAGAGTAGATAGATACCCTAGTTACATTTGTTTGTTGTTCTATCGATCAAACACTAAGACTCCACACAATCCGAACCCGGGGATACACGATTGGTGCATGTAATGGGGAGGGTATAATAAGTGCTGCTCTTATATTTTGGTCATCATACCAACGACCGACTGACTGACTGACTAGAATATTTTGATTTCCATGGGACATGCAAACTACTACAGATATTGCAGACCTCCTCCTAACTCAATCCAGTCAATCATCCCATCGGTGTAGCCTCGCTAACTGCTCCCCATCATTCCATTATTATAATAATTTGTTAGCCAATTCAAGGGTCCTTCCACCGTCACCTACATACATCTTACACTCAAATTACTGCCACGTGCTCCTCTCACTTCCACACTACTTTTGATTAACAATGCACAATATTCCCTTTAAAAATTCTACCCTTTTTGTTTGGTCACTGAAAGAAGTTCAAGAGATAGAAAAGAAAAATAAGAGTTCCTTCCCGTCCTATCATCCCCAAGTCTAATATAAAATATTTGTAATTATGTAAAATAAATATAGGGAAAAGTTGAATTATTACCCATCATAGTCAAAAGCAGCAAAGCAGCTCTCCATGAACTCTGGAGTATTTTGACGAGGACAGAATTCAAACAGAGTCACGGATTCGTTGGTAATTGAGGGGTCCAGGTTGTCCGTGATCTCTTCAGATCTTGTCCGGGACGTACTCCGCTGAACAGCCATGGTCGACTGACTCCAGTTCACAAAGTTTCGGGGACTAAATAAGTACGGTGTCTAGTTTTCCTTCACTGTTCCGGACAGAACGGGAGTTGCTCTCTCTTCGTACATATTTTGCATAGCGTCAAATCTTAAACTACATTCATGCGCTTTCTCCTCTTTTCCTTTTACCTGAGTGATGTGCAAAATACCTCAAGGAAGAATACCTGAACAATCTGGTTGTCATCTTGACAATGAAAATCAAGCTGAAATTATTATGACCTGGCGATGAAGTAAGATTATCATGTCCTGCTAATTGCAGACATTGTTGTGTTGGCATCCAGTGCAGTTTGCCAGACATTTACAAAGAAAGCAAAAACTATCAGGCGAATCAAAGAACACTTTTTTTGTGTTCAAGTGGAAAGTAACGGAGAAATGTGAGAATGGAGGAAGGATTATTCTCTATTTCCACAAAAAATTGTGGCTAGATCAAGGCAAAGACTCTTTATGACATTTATCATTC
>WJFB01002198.1:0-21445 GCA_009870185.1 Pygmarrhopalites habei
CATGGGATTTACCCCTCATGGCCTAGGCCACGAGATGCCATAGCCCCTCCATGGCCTGCCACATATATACATTTGACAAAAAATACAAAAGAAAAAACTGTGAAATATACGAAAGACTAATAACACTCTGATCCGTGCAATGCATAAACCTCAATTAGAAATAAAATAAAAATAAAGAGCTTGGGTTCATTCCCCTTATTTATTCTGTCTTACAAAAACCAGAAGGGCAAACATACTTTTTTAAAAAATTGAATGCTATAAATGTACTATGCCTTATTATGTAAAATTTTCGTTCACAGATAACTTCTACCTACATCATAAAACGAAGGAAAGAAATTGATGGATTGTAATGTAATGACCACTGTATTTATTTTCGTTCTTATTTAGAATAAGTTAACATACATTGGATCAGCTTGTAATTTCTCAATTTGAAGCAAGTAGATTCACTTTCGTATATTTTAATTCAAGATCTGGAGAAGCATTCGAACAAAAAGTTTTCCAGAGAATGGTACAAATGTGGTCGTACATTTTCTAGGTAATGATCTTCATCTGGATAGCTCTGTCCATTAAAAACAACTTTTTATTATTAGAACTCAGGACACTACTACAAAGTAAGCTTTGTGGTCAGTGACTTTTAGTTTTTTCAATGAACATCTATTTTAATTAATTGTACCTGTTGTCTAAACAAAATATCTGCACTCTCCAAAGCACCAGATAATATCATACTTTGTTGGTAGTGGACATTGTCGTCCCCAGTTCCATGAATCAAATAAAATTTCTTGTTCCGGAAATTTTCTACGTGTTGACACACGTCACTCGCATTGTACCCTGACAAATTGTCCTCAGGAGTCGGAAGTCCCATGTACCTTCAATACATTATAATAATTATCAAAAACTGAAGGATAACATTGACAATTTTTTTTACCTCTCAGTGTAAATCGTGTCGTAGAGACTCCAGTTTATCACTGGAGCCACGGAAATTCCACACTTGAAAATACCCTCAACATCCGTCCCCATGACCTTGGAGGTCGCGTAACCACCATAACTCCAGCCCCAAATTCCCACATTGTTCTCGTCAATCAATCCCACATTTTCAATTAGCCACCTATCAAATTATGTTTTTAAAAAAATTATTGCCTTCCGTTATTTTTCTTCCTTTATAAAAAAATATTCAAAATGCTTGTACTTTGTCACTGTAATTTGATCTTGGATTTCCACTGTCCCCAACTTCCGATGGACTTGGAACATGAGGTCAACGGACTGACGACCTGACCCCCTTGCATCAATGTAGGCATAAATAAATTTTTTAGATGAAGCTAAAGATGTTCCCCAGTCAATCTTGAATTCGTCTGTAATTTGTTGAGACCCCGGTCCACCATAACTATTTTGAAAACATATTTTAAATTAATTATCTCATAATTTTTCACGTACTCAAGTTAAAATAGTAAAGGGCGTACACGTCAACGAGTAAAGGGTATTTTTCGTCTTGGTCAAAGTCGGGTGGGAACCACAGTCGGGCTTTTGCTCGGAATGTTCCATTTCCAACCGGAATTTCATAATCTTGTGAAATTGGGAGATTTAACAAATCAATTTGATTCTGAAGTTCTTCATTATTCTCCCACAATTCCAGTGGTTCAGTTACATTCTAACAAAACATTATTAATCAGTTTCTTAGAATTTTACCCGGATTTTATGAGTTTATTATACCTCAGCACTGCGAATAGTGATTTGAGGCACTGCTGAAGGTCCACTGGATATCTGGACAAAATTCTTGAAATTTTTGCTCAGAACTGCCATATTAAATCCATAGATCCTCGTTTCTCCATAATTCACATTTTGAGAGTCACAAGTAAGACATTTGATATTTTGAGATGGTCCTCCCGTTCCCCCAGACACTATCCCTTCAACCATGTATAAATGTGACTGGCTAGGAATGGCTCTCAATGTGAAAAAGTTGTAGCCAGTTGCCATAAAAAATCTGCAAATTATTTTTAAGATAAGAATAAACTCCTGAACATTCTGAGAAGGGTTCAGTAATGGAATAAAATGGTTTTACATTCTATTATTCTTTTCATCCCAGCCAGAAATAGAGTCCACTGAAAAGGTCCCAGTAGTTATCGGGATGAGTTGACCACTATAAAGGTCAACTTGGACAATATGGCGGTATGACAAGGAATCAACTTGCTTCATTGATTTAATCATTATAAGTTTACTTCCATCGTTGGTCACTTTTGGAATGTTGACATCAATCCAGCCGAGAGGCTCTTCCATTTTGAATACCTATTACAAACAGGGATTATTCTTGTACAATTCATGTTTTTTAAAATTCTCTAAATAATTTTGACTAGTACAGTTTCACAGTTTTTGAAGCCTTTCGTACAGACCACTGTCTGAGACTCATTTTGAGCTCTGTTTAGAGTAACAACAATCAGTTTTGAGTTTGAAGCCCAAACAGCTGTTCCAATGTAGTAGGACCTGAAATTCAGTACAAATTACTTAAAAATATTCAATGGATAAACGAATCTTGTCAGAAATTGCACTACTCACAGTTCCGGGATGGTTGTTAGTTTCAAATTTTCAGTGATGTTCATAGGTTGAGAGGTGGTAGGTAAATCTACAATCGAAATAGTGGCAACTGGATTGGATGTCCCGGCCTTTAAGAAAGTTGCAATAATTATTTTTAAAATTTTCAAAAAATCGTGAGGATGAGAAAATATGTTGACGGACCTTTGGATACGGAAAAGTTTGGAGTGGAGGATATTGAAAATTTCCACGTCCATACAAAGAGTACTGGATTTTTTCGACTTGAGAATCATTAAAAGTTGCGTAAGCAAGACTGGACCCATCAGGTGAAAACCAAAGGGCATTGAATGTATTGAACATTTCCTCTGAATCATTCCAATATTTTTCAGTATTAAAAATATATTTCAAAATCCACTGTAAAATCTATTCATTTTTTCCCACACATACCCTCATAAACCCAGTCTGTGATGCCATTAAAAATGTCTTGTCCTCCAGTCCGAGTGACCCTTAAACTTCGAGACGTGGCTGAGGGTCGATAGAAAATATCATTTTGGTAGACAAATACAAGACTATTGTTTCTCGGAGACCATTTTACTAGTTGGAGTAACCAATTATTCTCAACTGGTGTTTTTCGGTCCTCATTCTGAGGAACTACTGGCTCAAATATTCTACAGGTCAAGAAAAAGTTGATTCAGTGAACCTTTCGTATTTTTCAGTACATTATTTTTGATCTGCAAATGTACTCACTTGCCCCCAATTTCATGTACGAAATATTTGGCTTGGAAAGAATTTCGGTAGAGCTGTGATAAAAAATATAAATAAATACATAGTGTGGATATTATATATTTACAATTATTTTAAGTATTTAAAATGTAATTAAAAAATTAAGTTGTATACTTGGATTTTGTTGTAGGAAATGAGTGCATATTTTCTATCTGAAGACAACTTCACGTCCATTGGTTCATTTAACTAAAAATTAATACAAAACTGACTAATGAGTGAAGAAATTGCATTTTACATCATAAAATGAAAAGGTAATAAACCAACCAGTCCACCTTCTTCAAAAATCTTTTGGCTAATGAGGTTCTCAAATGTCCCAGCAGCCACATTATGCAACAATAGATTTCCGTGAGAGTCAAAATAATGAAACTCGTCGTCTGTAGGATATTTCAACATTTCAGATTTTGACATTCAACTTTTTTTTGAAAAAAATATATTCCTTGAGGATGACCAACCTGAAATCCAAGTTCCATTGAATTCTGTAACATAATACGAATATTTTCCAGCAAGAATATGCTCGAGACTCACTTTCTCATTTCTTCCTGTTTCTCCATCTGTTTCTGTTGTACCCTTGTTTATGATTGAAATTTTGTTAGATTCTTATTTATTATAGGATCCTTAATGTAGATAACTTTGTTTTATGCAACGCAATGTGTAATTTTGACTCACTTGGACAAAATAACAAGATGAAAGTAAGAAGATCAACAAATTAAAGAATGCCATAATAAAAGGGAATGAATCAAATTTTGTCCATGTAATCCCAGTTAGTGTAGGATGTACAGGTAGTATCATAGAATGAACTCTTGCAGTAATGATGAACAATGAAAGGAAAATTCTGTCTGAAATATTTATGAGAATGTCCTACCAATCAAACACATTTTCTAAACAATTGACTTTTGTTTAATAACCGTCTTCAATTTTTCATCAATTTTGACTAGTTCGCTTCCACTTCATCTTTGGGTAATCTGTTCAGTGCTACAAAGTACTGCTCACCATGTAAAAATGTATATTTGAAAGTAATGAGGTAAGGGAAATTCCTGCAGTTTTTAAAAGAGTCACACACACACACACACACAAAGTATTTGGTATGACAGCTTTATCAGTGCAGATTATATCACATAATTTTATGTGTCTCCCGTCGGAGAGAGAGATTGCATCACAATTAAATACTGTTTGTTTCTACATTTGTCACCTTTCCTCATTTGTAAATTTAATGGAAATGCTCAATTTTTGCCTACGGATGCAAAAACGGGATTAGGGATAATCCTCAGAAAATGCTTTCCCCTTCTTTTGTAAGGATTTCACACGTTTTATCGATTGGAAAAAATATGGGGAATATTATCTGGACAAGGAATGCGGATGCCAAAAATTGACTAGACTGTTCGATATTGGCAACAACATATTTTGCAAATATTATTAGTCACAAATTGTGCACAAAATTCACAATTCATGTATATAATGTAAGGAATCATGGTTTGGACGCTGTACTATTTCCTGGAAGAGAAATGTGTTTGTGTATCCATTCCAAGTAAGATGAGACTCTCGTGAATACTCCGGGATAATCCGGCTATAAATATGACACAATAAATCGAGTTTAGTGTAAGCATTCATCACTAATGAATCATCAGTTTTACGCAGTAATAATTTGGTTTTTACGTGGGCGCATGAGACTCCCCAAGACACAACTCCTACGACAGTTTGTTTCTTGTCAACAAAATGATATAATGGACCACCTACATTCAATACACTCATCATGAACACATCACACACACACGTTTGTACACAAAAAGTGACCAACAAGTAAATTTAAATAACTCACCGCTGTCACCTACAAATTAAAAATCAGACAAAATTACACATCTCATCAAAGCATATTGCCAATTTCAAATTTGCAAAACATATTATTATTATTATCTCCACCTCCACACACAATTCTCTGCCAATTTATATCGGTCAAGACTCACCTTGACATGCATCCTTTTTTCCGCCTTTGGCCAGAGTGCAGATGTGATTTGACGTGATGACAAAGTTTTCGTACCTGTGTGTGGGATTAGTATCTTTTGTAAAATACTTTAATGATTAAGTATACATTTTCTGAGATGATTTACCTCTCCTGGCACTCATCATTATTGATGAAAGGAAGGTCAGCCTTTACATACAACCGAAGTAATAAAAGATTAATAAATAAGTTTTGACTACCATTCCATTTTCTTTGCTTAATTTGAATTACCTTTAGTAAAATATTATTCCCCTTTTCTGCCCCATCTTTCGTTGCCCCCCATCCGACCACCCTGACCTTCCCTAAAAAGTAGTAGTTTCATCAGTTTGACAGTGAACAACAAGTTGGTCGTGTTTTCTATAGTGGCTAACAACTTTTTACCTTTAAGTTTATAATTTTTTGAAGATAAGTTTCCTGGTTGAACTTCGTCGTTGAATGCGAACGGTGGGGACACCCGGAAAAGGGCAACTACAATAAAATAATGATAACCAATAATCATATCATGACGTATTAATATTATTAATTGGATATCGTTACTCACTGTCATTGACGTCCGTGACCTCACTGGAAAAAATTAACTGATTAAGAACATGCAGAAACGGAGAGTAAACTCTGTAGATTCTCGTAAGACATGGAATATAGAAGGACTCACTCGTAGTCCTGGTGCTTAATGACCTCTATCACTTTGACCCGTTGTTCATAACCCTCTTCTTTGGTCAAGTTATACTCGGCGGCGACAACACCTTCATGAGTCAATTACTCTTGTCATCAAATGTCCACCCAAGGCGACCACAACAAGTTCATGTTTGTACACATAGCATATAATATATTGTATTATGCATATTAAAAAAACTCACTGAAAAGATTGGGATCGGGACTCGGCTTGATGCAGTGCGCAGCGGTCATGACCCAATCTTTGTTTAAAATTGTCCCCCCTGAGAGGTCATCCAAAACATGTCTTGTTACACATAATCATTAGTAAATCAGTAGTAGTACTTGTAAGGGTATTATGAATAAAATATGAATAATTCTTATGGGTACTACGTACCGCAGTTTGGCAAACCGTCGGTTAACACTAGAACAATTGACTTGTAAAAATATGGAGTGGCTGGAGTCCCCCCAGCGATCAAAGGGTCACGTTTAAGGTTGCTCCCTTTGCCTGAGTCTGACTCCCTGTATTCTAAATATTTTTCTCTTTTTACATATTGTTCTATTATTTATTTATTGTTCATTATTTATTACTTGGTGGTCCGAGCGTGTAAGTTAGAAGGGGATCCTTCCAATACTGATGACGAAGTCGTACAAATTCTGTTGTAGTTTCTTCGTCATTCGTGGTCACATCTTGACCTTGGGTGATGAGGACTGTTGTTGTTGTTGTTGTTGTGACTGTGGAAGTTTCTACAGGGACAGGAGTAGTTGTAGTCATGGTACCCTTTTTGGACCCTTTATTCTTTTTCTTCCTTTTCCCCGTGGCAGGTTTAAGAGGACTCAATATTATTGACATCTGGGACAACCCGAGGATATGCCAAGTCAGTGGGGCCGGAGGTCACATTCTTGTCAGGTTCTGAGGAAGGTTGAGAACTATTTTGTCCTTCACTGACTAGACAAAACATAATCTTTAGTACGTGTGTATATATATGTATAATGGATCTTTTTAAATGAAGACTTTAGTGAGAGAAAAACCTTGGAGAAAGCAGGATAAAATAAAAATTTGGATGACAAGTAGACAAATGTTCATGACAATGATGATGAACTAAAAATTATATAATGTTGTTGAAATAGTAATTAACTATTTAATGAAAAGTTGATATTTGTCGAACGTTTAAATTATGAAAAAAACTATGTAGTAACTTGTTGAACGTGAATCATGAATGCAACGTATTGTACTCGGAGGCCTAAGAACTAAAAAAGACAGTTGTAAGACATTTCAGCTGTGCAACAAAGGGATTTTATTGTACATTGTAGCCTATAGTAGGATGTCATCATAAAATGCAATATATTTTACTGGGACATTGCCAATTCTTCCCCTGTTTCCCCTTCTGTCTCCTCCTGCTGTTCCTCATCTACATTATTTTCATTTTCTGTCTCCTCCTCCTGTTCCTCCTTTACGTTATTTTCATTTTCTGACTCCTCTTCCTGTTCCTCCTTTACATTATTTCCATTTTCTGTCTCCTCCTCATGTTCCTCCTCTACATTATTTCCATTTTCTGTCACGTCAACTTTGATTACAGCCTCAGCAGCGGCCGAAGCTGCCTCCTCTTCTTTCTTTAGTCTTTCTGCTTCTTCTGCAGCTTCTTTTTCTGCCTTCTCCTTCTCAGCCTTTAAATTCTCACGACACTTGACCACCTTTTTAAGGTAAGCCACATAGGATGAATGATGCTCTTTAGACTTGACATGAGCCTCAACGTCAGATCGTTTTGCAATGAAAATCTGACACACTTTGCAGCATGCACCGTCTATGTCCTCCATGGCTTCCTCGCCTACCACAAAATAATTTCAAAATAAATTACATTTTTACCCAACGTAGATTTATATAATTATTGATTTTTTATTACATAGAAATCTAAAAAATACAACATGATTCAATTATTAAATTTGACTTACCACAAGCCTGATCTTCTACAAAGTCCGTGGGAATCTCAATATCTCCTGTGTATTTGTGACAAAAAAACAAATTTATTATGCATCATATTTCGAAATTGTAAAAAAAATTCATTCAAACTTTATGATACAGCGTATCGTAATAACTGATAAAAACAAGGATACTACTACATTTTAAGTAATTTTAGCTTCTTCTAATTTGTTCTTTAAAATCTATAGGTATTATGGATGAACAATTTTTGATACAACAACGGGAATTACAGGACATTCTTTCATACAATATATTTTTTGATGATAACAACTGACCTTCTGGTATTACAACCTCTCCTTTCTCATCCTTGAGCATTTCCTTCAACTCTTCCTTTGTGGGGATCTTGTAAGTCGTAGGGCGAATGAGAAGCACAGGTGTGGGATGTTCATCCGTCCCCATCTCAAGATTAATTGAAAATATTTCATCTGGTCGGCAAGACTCCTCCTCAGTCAAGTCTTCCCCTTGCTCCTTTAACTCTGTCAGTTTTCTAAGGTGAGTCAAGCTGTATAAATGATTGACCCAGTCCATTCGATGAACAAAATTCATGTTGCAGCAACGACATGTGGGATGAAGGTACTCCTTTAATACCTATATGAATGTGGAAAATATATTATATAATTTTAGATTCAATTGTATTCATCGTTGTATTTACTAAGCTACATAAATTCAGTGTGCTATACCCGATGCCACATGCTGACTTTGTGTGTACCCCAATTGACTGTGTAATTGCTATCACACATTGTACAATAATTCTTCGATCCTCTTCCACTTCCACTAGACTTTCCAGCCCGTCTTTGTCTCTGCATTTCAATACCAATTTCCTCTTCAGAAAGCTGCAAAAGAGATAAAAAATAGTTACATGCTTATTATTTTTAAATTTACATAAAACAGGACGCATCATTATTATTGTGGGTCGTTCATAATTACCTTTGACTCGTACATTAACAAGTCACCCCGTTTCTCAAAACGTTCTTCCAATATTTTAACAAGAGCAATATGAGCTCGTCCATTCAAGTGAGACTCGAAAGACTAAATAAAATATTCATTAATAAACAATTAGGAAACGTATCATAATTAAATGGCTTTGACAAATGACAAGCATACATAATTTAAATTTTAAAACTTACATCTCCATCGCTCATAACTTTCTGACAGATTTTACACACAAGGAAAGCATTTGGAATCTCATCATACTTTGATTTCTTTTTCTCTTTCTCCTTTGACTTCTCCTTGTCCTCTGTTTTTACTGACTCTCCTTCACCCTTCTTGTCTTCACTCTTAGCTTCAGTCTCCTTCGACTTTGAATCATCTTTCCCCTCAGCATCATCACCCTTCTTGGTCTCATCTTTTTTGCTCTTGTCCTCAGATTTACTGTCACTCTTTTTCTTTGACTTGTCATCTTTGCTACTTTTCCCTTTAGACCCAGTCCTGTCTCGGCCTCTGGAACTTGACCTTCGCCTCTTCCTATCCGAATCACCCGACGGGGCATGACGATCTCGAAGTATACCCCTGTTATTTACATACGAAAAACAAATTATCTCACAAATAGTCATTATCATCTAGATCAATCCTTCTGCAGACAAAAAAACAACAACAGTAAGTCCATATTTAAAATTTTGTTGTAAAACCATTTTATAAAGAAAAAATGAAATAGAATAGAAAGTTTGGTCGTTCAGATTATTAACTACTTGTGGAATGACAAAAAGGCTATTATTATAAGTAACAGCGTTGTAACTTTTCAGTTCTATAGGAATTTTAATTTTTTGTGAGTGTTATATAGAATAGTAAAATGTCAAAATTCTTGAGTTCAATTTCTCAAAAATTGTGTTACAGCTGAATAAAATGAAGTGACCGAATGAAAATGAAATACTTGGATTCGTCCCCTCAAGGTAGACCGCAGGATCCAGTTAACGAAACGATTCAATCCTTAATAATAAGTAGATAGATGGATGATGATGACATCATCTAGTATAGTATAGTATCTTAATACACACATAATACTTAAGTATGTATGAAGATACTATATACACAGTAGTAGTATGTACACAAATATCCTACGTAATTGTTTAAAAACTACTATAGTATAATATTTATTAGCCGTGTCTGTCGATTCCAGAACAGGTATTGTACCGAATTTGTTGATACAAAATAAAAGTAAGTAGCAAGTGGGTGGTGGTATAAAGAAGAAGGTGGAGGTATATAGTAAATAAAATGTACTATATTTTATAAAGAGAGAGAGAGATAGAGAAACAGTAGGTGTACGCTGATAGAACCAATGATGTTTAAATATAAATTTGAAAGTATTGTATAATACACATTCATTGCTCTCAATCGAAATTGACCAACAGCAAGTTCCATTATTATTATATGATCGCTGAGTATATATACCTTTTCCGGTCACGTGAAATAGCAGATGACGAAGTATTTGTGGATCCTCGGCCAACTGATTTACTTGAAGAAGAATGGTCCGCCCTCCGAGTAGATGAACGACCCGGACTTCGCCGAGGGCTACCTTGACGTGAAAATCGACGACTACTGCCCTCCACAATACTTCTATCGTATCCTTGCTGTGGTTGATTCATGAGTCCCATCATGACATTTGGACGACCAGATGCAGCAGTCAATATTTGCTGCCAAGCATAATAATATTATTAGAACGCAGATACACGTACCCACATTAACTCCAAGGATTCATCTTCTAGGAATTTTATATTTTTATATGTACACCATATAAACACACGATCTATTATGAATGATAACGACATTATAGTGTGTGTGTGTGTGACTTAAATATATAAATATTATAATGTGGGGTAGTGTTCAAGGACTGTAGTGGTATATGAGAAGACTGGATTTCGCTACATCACAAGTTTTTTCTTCTTTCTTTCTCGGTTTGCTGGAAGAATGAAGTTACACAACATAATAGCCTCCCAGAGACGATATTGAGGGAAAGTGAAAAAATCTTGTTCCCAGTCAAGTAATTTTCAGGCTCCTCAAAATTTTGTCAACGATGATGCTAATATCTAGCTTCTCCGTAAGAAAGTTGGATTGGGTAGATAACGTTTTTAACACACAAACTTAGTACAAATACATGATAGAAGAAAAGAGCAGGTCAGATTAATTTTTGTTCTGAAAGAAGTTATTCCAGTCCAGGAAGAAGAAGTGAATAAAATCTTGTTGTAGAGTAAATACGTCTGTTGACTCTGACCTCGAAGGAAGAGGAGTTGAAAGTATTGAAGGATAGATACACACACTTAGAATTACTATTATAAAAGTTGCACATGTTGCTCCTTTTCAGAAAATAGCTATACTTGATATTATACGGTAGTACACGTTCGCAAAATAATAATAATATTATTACAAACAAAAAATCAAAGTAAAAATATGTCAAAATCATTCGCCCTATACCTGTCCACCGAATGCAGATGGATTTAACCCTGAGAGAAGATTTTGGTTGCCCAAGATGACCTGCATCGGTTGCTGTCGCTGCATGATGAATGGATTCGGTGTTGCTTGTACTGGAAGCATGCCCATTAATCCCTAAAAAATTGTAAATCATAAGTACAATTATTTCTATCGAATAACAATGTATTAAAAGTATTTATTTTTATCTCTAACAATGTATTAAAAGTATTTATTTTTATCTCTAACAATGTATTAAAAGTATTTATTTTTATCTCTAACAACAATATTTAGTTTTTGTACACATTTACCCATCAAATAGAAAGGCACACACACACATTGAACAACACTTTTTTTAAAAACAACAAACACTTCCTTTACTGGTATTCTCCGTACTACAGTATGATTCATACTATGCATTTCATACGAACATAACACTACTGTAGTAGGACAGTATATTTCTAATTGTTATTAATACTTTTTTAAAATATATAATGAATTACTTACCGCTCCAGCATTTCCTTGAGGAACAACCATGACCACTTGTTGTTGATCTTGACTTTGTCCAATATTTGCTCCAGGAGTCATTTGTAGACTCTGCATCCCTTGAGTTTGACCTCGCATGACAGACCTTGAGATACCTTGAGAGTCATCAAAAGCAGATCGACTCCAAGTATTATCCGAACCACCCATTCCACCTATATTTAAGCAGATACTTTTCAACAATTTCAACAAATGGTAATACATACAATGTACTTACATACCATGTAAAACGAGTAACATTTGAATAATAATGAGAATAGGAAATTACTACCTCGTCCATCTCTCATCCGAGGAGGACTTGGACTCCTCTTCGTCCATGTAACAGAGTGACCAAATTGTCTAACTTCATCTCTATCCCGAGGTACTCGAACTTGTTGTTGAAATTGCTGTTGAACAACATTACCCCCGACTCCTTGTTGAGTAATAAAATCGTCTCGTCCTGAACCATCAAAATAATCCACACTTCCCTTTCCATCCATTCTTCTACCTCCAAAGGTATCAAAAGTTTGACTTTGACTCATGGATTGTTGTGGTTGCTGTTGCCTTTTTGGTGGGGCTCCAAGAATTGACTGCATATGCATCTCCAAATTGGACATGCCGGCTGAACGACGACTGTAACTCATGTCAAACCCACTTCGTTGTCCAGACATGATGAAATAATAAACTATTCAATGCGGTCGGCAACAATTCTGTAAAATGGCAGTTTAATGACTCTCACCGGAGTGACAACTCGTCACTAACCAACAAGAACTTCCACCTAAATATATACAAAACAAATTACTTTAGTAAATAATGCACAAGTAGTAATTGTAGTTTAACTACAATGCCGATTTTACAATTCCGGCTCCGTACGCGTCACACACACACACAGCTCAGCTTAGAAATATTGCTATTACTTCATATTATATTACCTTCAAAAGGGTTTGAAGTTTTTCTACTATACTGTGAACAATGGGATTACTAACAGGTATAAATTTCAATGAAGCCGAGACTTTAACTGGCAAAAAATTAGTTTAAAACATCAAAAATATGAAAAATCTTCTGAAATCACCGCTGAATCAAACCTAGTGCCAACTTTGACAACGCACAGATTCGTGCCCATGCAAATGTGTGTGTGCTTTGTCATTCAATGACAGTCTGTCATTGATGGTGAACGAATTTTGTGGACTCAACTTGATTTAATGAAGTCTTCATTAATTAAGTTACTGCAGAAATCGACTGTAGTTACTTAGTACAGCTCAGATGAAGTTTATTTGGGTAAAAACCTTCATATTTTCTTATTATGATGTAAATACAGACATAAAGGTGATGAATCAATAACTTCTGACGAGTGAGTCCTGTGTTGTACATACAAAGTAGTAGTAGCTGCGCTACCGTAAAATATTAGTAAGTAGTTGTTAAATTAAAACTTTAAACTAGGATATATATAATATATCATGCCATAAGTAAGTACTAAGTATACATAAAAACTAGTAAAATGAAGCTAAAAGTATATATATATAAACACAAAAACCTCAGAATTACGTGAATACTTAACAACTCCACTAAAGTAATTTCTAATCTGAATATCAATACAACTTGTTCATTACATTCCATGGGATTTACCCCTCATGGCCTAGGCCACGAGATGCCATAGCCCCTCCATGGCCTGCCACATATATACATTTGACAAAAAATACAAAAGAAAAAACTGTGAAATATACGAAAGACTAATAACACTCTGATCCGTGCAATGCATAAACCTCAATTAGAAATAAAATAAAAATAAAGAGCTTGGGTTCATTCCCCTTATTTATTCTGTCTTACAAAAACCAGAAGGGCAAACATACTTTTTTAAAAAATTGAATGCTATAAATGTACTATGCCTTATTATGTAAAATTTTCGTTCACAGATAACTTCTACCTACATCATAAAACGAAGGAAAGAAATTGATGGATTGTAATGTAATGACCACTGTATTTATTTTCGTTCTTATTTAGAATAAGTTAACATACATTGGATCAGCTTGTAATTTCTCAATTTGAAGCAAGTAGATTCACTTTCGTATATTTTAATTCAAGATCTGGAGAAGCATTCGAACAAAAAGTTTTCCAGAGAATGGTACAAATGTGGTCGTACATTTTCTAGGTAATGATCTTCATCTGGATAGCTCTGTCCATTAAAAACAACTTTTTATTATTAGAACTCAGGACACTACTACAAAGTAAGCTTTGTGGTCAGTGACTTTTAGTTTTTTCAATGAACATCTATTTTAATTAATTGTACCTGTTGTCTAAACAAAATATCTGCACTCTCCAAAGCACCAGATAATATCATACTTTGTTGGTAGTGGACATTGTCGTCCCCAGTTCCATGAATCAAATAAAATTTCTTGTTCCGGAAATTTTCTACGTGTTGACACACGTCACTCGCATTGTACCCTGACAAATTGTCCTCAGGAGTCGGAAGTCCCATGTACCTTCAATACATTATAATAATTATCAAAAACTGAAGGATAACATTGACAATTTTTTTTACCTCTCAGTGTAAATCGTGTCGTAGAGACTCCAGTTTATCACTGGAGCCACGGAAATTCCACACTTGAAAATACCCTCAACATCCGTCCCCATGACCTTGGAGGTCGCGTAACCACCATAACTCCAGCCCCAAATTCCCACATTGTTCTCGTCAATCAATCCCACATTTTCAATTAGCCACCTATCAAATTATGTTTTTAAAAAAATTATTGCCTTCCGTTATTTTTCTTCCTTTATAAAAAAATATTCAAAATGCTTGTACTTTGTCACTGTAATTTGATCTTGGATTTCCACTGTCCCCAACTTCCGATGGACTTGGAACATGAGGTCAACGGACTGACGACCTGACCCCCTTGCATCAATGTAGGCATAAATAAATTTTTTAGATGAAGCTAAAGATGTTCCCCAGTCAATCTTGAATTCGTCTGTAATTTGTTGAGACCCCGGTCCACCATAACTATTTTGAAAACATATTTTAAATTAATTATCTCATAATTTTTCACGTACTCAAGTTAAAATAGTAAAGGGCGTACACGTCAACGAGTAAAGGGTATTTTTCGTCTTGGTCAAAGTCGGGTGGGAACCACAGTCGGGCTTTTGCTCGGAATGTTCCATTTCCAACCGGAATTTCATAATCTTGTGAAATTGGGAGATTTAACAAATCAATTTGATTCTGAAGTTCTTCATTATTCTCCCACAATTCCAGTGGTTCAGTTACATTCTAACAAAACATTATTAATCAGTTTCTTAGAATTTTACCCGGATTTTATGAGTTTATTATACCTCAGCACTGCGAATAGTGATTTGAGGCACTGCTGAAGGTCCACTGGATATCTGGACAAAATTCTTGAAATTTTTGCTCAGAACTGCCATATTAAATCCATAGATCCTCGTTTCTCCATAATTCACATTTTGAGAGTCACAAGTAAGACATTTGATATTTTGAGATGGTCCTCCCGTTCCCCCAGACACTATCCCTTCAACCATGTATAAATGTGACTGGCTAGGAATGGCTCTCAATGTGAAAAAGTTGTAGCCAGTTGCCATAAAAAATCTGCAAATTATTTTTAAGATAAGAATAAACTCCTGAACATTCTGAGAAGGGTTCAGTAATGGAATAAAATGGTTTTACATTCTATTATTCTTTTCATCCCAGCCAGAAATAGAGTCCACTGAAAAGGTCCCAGTAGTTATCGGGATGAGTTGACCACTATAAAGGTCAACTTGGACAATATGGCGGTATGACAAGGAATCAACTTGCTTCATTGATTTAATCATTATAAGTTTACTTCCATCGTTGGTCACTTTTGGAATGTTGACATCAATCCAGCCGAGAGGCTCTTCCATTTTGAATACCTATTACAAACAGGGATTATTCTTGTACAATTCATGTTTTTTAAAATTCTCTAAATAATTTTGACTAGTACAGTTTCACAGTTTTTGAAGCCTTTCGTACAGACCACTGTCTGAGACTCATTTTGAGCTCTGTTTAGAGTAACAACAATCAGTTTTGAGTTTGAAGCCCAAACAGCTGTTCCAATGTAGTAGGACCTGAAATTCAGTACAAATTACTTAAAAATATTCAATGGATAAACGAATCTTGTCAGAAATTGCACTACTCACAGTTCCGGGATGGTTGTTAGTTTCAAATTTTCAGTGATGTTCATAGGTTGAGAGGTGGTAGGTAAATCTACAATCGAAATAGTGGCAACTGGATTGGATGTCCCGGCCTTTAAGAAAGTTGCAATAATTATTTTTAAAATTTTCAAAAAATCGTGAGGATGAGAAAATATGTTGACGGACCTTTGGATACGGAAAAGTTTGGAGTGGAGGATATTGAAAATTTCCACGTCCATACAAAGAGTACTGGATTTTTTCGACTTGAGAATCATTAAAAGTTGCGTAAGCAAGACTGGACCCATCAGGTGAAAACCAAAGGGCATTGAATGTATTGAACATTTCCTCTGAATCATTCCAATATTTTTCAGTATTAAAAATATATTTCAAAATCCACTGTAAAATCTATTCATTTTTTCCCACACATACCCTCATAAACCCAGTCTGTGATGCCATTAAAAATGTCTTGTCCTCCAGTCCGAGTGACCCTTAAACTTCGAGACGTGGCTGAGGGTCGATAGAAAATATCATTTTGGTAGACAAATACAAGACTATTGTTTCTCGGAGACCATTTTACTAGTTGGAGTAACCAATTATTCTCAACTGGTGTTTTTCGGTCCTCATTCTGAGGAACTACTGGCTCAAATATTCTACAGGTCAAGAAAAAGTTGATTCAGTGAACCTTTCGTATTTTTCAGTACATTATTTTTGATCTGCAAATGTACTCACTTGCCCCCAATTTCATGTACGAAATATTTGGCTTGGAAAGAATTTCGGTAGAGCTGTGATAAAAAATATAAATAAATACATAGTGTGGATATTATATATTTACAATTATTTTAAGTATTTAAAATGTAATTAAAAAATTAAGTTGTATACTTGGATTTTGTTGTAGGAAATGAGTGCATATTTTCTATCTGAAGACAACTTCACGTCCATTGGTTCATTTAACTAAAAATTAATACAAAACTGACTAATGAGTGAAGAAATTGCATTTTACATCATAAAATGAAAAGGTAATAAACCAACCAGTCCACCTTCTTCAAAAATCTTTTGGCTAATGAGGTTCTCAAATGTCCCAGCAGCCACATTATGCAACAATAGATTTCCGTGAGAGTCAAAATAATGAAACTCGTCGTCTGTAGGATATTTCAACATTTCAGATTTTGACATTCAACTTTTTTTTGAAAAAAATATATTCCTTGAGGATGACCAACCTGAAATCCAAGTTCCATTGAATTCTGTAACATAATACGAATATTTTCCAGCAAGAATATGCTCGAGACTCACTTTCTCATTTCTTCCTGTTTCTCCATCTGTTTCTGTTGTACCCTTGTTTATGATTGAAATTTTGTTAGATTCTTATTTATTATAGGATCCTTAATGTAGATAACTTTGTTTTATGCAACGCAATGTGTAATTTTGACTCACTTGGACAAAATAACAAGATGAAAGTAAGAAGATCAACAAATTAAAGAATGCCATAATAAAAGGGAATGAATCAAATTTTGTCCATGTAATCCCAGTTAGTGTAGGATGTACAGGTAGTATCATAGAATGAACTCTTGCAGTAATGATGAACAATGAAAGGAAAATTCTGTCTGAAATATTTATGAGAATGTCCTACCAATCAAACACATTTTCTAAACAATTGACTTTTGTTTAATAACCGTCTTCAATTTTTCATCAATTTTGACTAGTTCGCTTCCACTTCATCTTTGGGTAATCTGTTCAGTGCTACAAAGTACTGCTCACCATGTAAAAATGTATATTTGAAAGTAATGAGGTAAGGGAAATTCCTGCAGTTTTTAAAAGAGTCACACACACACACACACACAAAGTATTTGGTATGACAGCTTTATCAGTGCAGATTATATCACATAATTTTATGTGTCTCCCGTCGGAGAGAGAGATTGCATCACAATTAAATACTGTTTGTTTCTACATTTGTCACCTTTCCTCATTTGTAAATTTAATGGAAATGCTCAATTTTTGCCTACGGATGCAAAAACGGGATTAGGGATAATCCTCAGAAAATGCTTTCCCCTTCTTTTGTAAGGATTTCACACGTTTTATCGATTGGAAAAAATATGGGGAATATTATCTGGACAAGGAATGCGGATGCCAAAAATTGACTAGACTGTTCGATATTGGCAACAACATATTTTGCAAATATTATTAGTCACAAATTGTGCACAAAATTCACAATTCATGTATATAATGTAAGGAATCATGGTTTGGACGCTGTACTATTTCCTGGAAGAGAAATGTGTTTGTGTATCCATTCCAAGTAAGATGAGACTCTCGTGAATACTCCGGGATAATCCGGCTATAAATATGACACAATAAATCGAGTTTAGTGTAAGCATTCATCACTAATGAATCATCAGTTTTACGCAGTAATAATTTGGTTTTTACGTGGGCGCATGAGACTCCCCAAGACACAACTCCTACGACAGTTTGTTTCTTGTCAACAAAATGATATAATGGACCACCTACATTCAATACACTCATCATGAACACATCACACACACACGTTTGTACACAAAAAGTGACCAACAAGTAAATTTAAATAACTCACCGCTGTCACCTACAAATTAAAAATCAGACAAAATTACACATCTCATCAAAGCATATTGCCAATTTCAAATTTGCAAAACATATTATTATTATTATCTCCACCTCCACACACAATTCTCTGCCAATTTATATCGGTCAAGACTCACCTTGACATGCATCCTTTTTTCCGCCTTTGGCCAGAGTGCAGATGTGATTTGACGTGATGACAAAGTTTTCGTACCTGTGTGTGGGATTAGTATCTTTTGTAAAATACTTTAATGATTAAGTATACATTTTCTGAGATGATTTACCTCTCCTGGCACTCATCATTATTGATGAAAGGAAGGTCAGCCTTTACATACAACCGAAGTAATAAAAGATTAATAAATAAGTTTTGACTACCATTCCATTTTCTTTGCTTAATTTGAATTACCTTTAGTAAAATATTATTCCCCTTTTCTGCCCCATCTTTCGTTGCCCCCCATCCGACCACCCTGACCTTCCCTAAAAAGTAGTAGTTTCATCAGTTTGACAGTGAACAACAAGTTGGTCGTGTTTTCTATAGTGGCTAACAACTTTTTACCTTTAAGTTTATAATTTTTTGAAGATAAGTTTCCTGGTTGAACTTCGTCGTTGAATGCGAACGGTGGGGACACCCGGAAAAGGGCAACTACAATAAAATAATGATAACCAATAATCATATCATGACGTATTAATATTATTAATTGGATATCGTTACTCACTGTCATTGACGTCCGTGACCTCACTGGAAAAAATTAACTGATTAAGAACATGCAGAAACGGAGAGTAAACTCTGTAGATTCTCGTAAGACATGGAATATAGAAGGACTCACTCGTAGTCCTGGTGCTTAATGACCTCTATCACTTTGACCCGTTGTTCATAACCCTCTTCTTTGGTCAAGTTATACTCGGCGGCGACAACACCTTCATGAGTCAATTACTCTTGTCATCAAATGTCCACCCAAGGCGACCACAACAAGTTCATGTTTGTACACATAGCATATAATATATTGTATTATGCATATTAAAAAAACTCACTGAAAAGATTGGGATCGGGACTCGGCTTGATGCAGTGCGCAGCGGTCATGACCCAATCTTTGTTTAAAATTGTCCCCCCTGAGAGGTCATCCAAAACATGTCTTGTTACACATAATCATTAGTAAATCAGTAGTAGTACTTGTAAGGGTATTATGAATAAAATATGAATAATTCTTATGGGTACTACGTACCGCAGTTTGGCAAACCGTCGGTTAACACTAGAACAATTGACTTGTAAAAATATGGAGTGGCTGGAGTCCCCCCAGCGATCAAAGGGTCACGTTTAAGGTTGCTCCCTTTGCCTGAGTCTGACTCCCTGTATTCTAAATATTTTTCTCTTTTTACATATTGTTCTATTATTTATTTATTGTTCATTATTTATTACTTGGTGGTCCGAGCGTGTAAGTTAGAAGGGGATCCTTCCAATACTGATGACGAAGTCGTACAAATTCTGTTGTAGTTTCTTCGTCATTCGTGGTCACATCTTGACCTTGGGTGATGAGGACTGTTGTTGTTGTTGTTGTTGTGACTGTGGAAGTTTCTACAGGGACAGGAGTAGTTGTAGTCATGGTACCCTTTTTGGACCCTTTATTCTTTTTCTTCCTTTTCCCCGTGGCAGGTTTAAGAGGACTCAATATTATTGACATCTGGGACAACCCGAGGATATGCCAAGTCAGTGGGGCCGGAGGTCACATTCTTGTCAGGTTCTGAGGAAGGTTGAGAACTATTTTGTCCTTCACTGACTAGACAAAACATAATCTTTAGTACGTGTGTATATATATGTATAATGGATCTTTTTAAATGAAGACTTTAGTGAGAGAAAAACCTTGGAGAAAGCAGGATAAAATAAAAATTTGGATGACAAGTAGACAAATGTTCATGACAATGATGATGAACTAAAAATTATATAATGTTGTTGAAATAGTAATTAACTATTTAATGAAAAGTTGATATTTGTCGAACGTTTAAATTATGAAAAAAACTATGTAGTAACTTGTTGAACGTGAATCATGAATGCAACGTATTGTACTCGGAGGCCTAAGAACTAAAAAAGACAGTTGTAAGACATTTCAGCTGTGCAACAAAGGGATTTTATTGTACATTGTAGCCTATAGTAGGATGTCATCATAAAATGCAATATATTTTACTGGGACATTGCCAATTCTTCCCCTGTTTCCCCTTCTGTCTCCTCCTGCTGTTCCTCATCTACATTATTTTCATTTTCTGTCTCCTCCTCCTGTTCCTCCTTTACGTTATTTTCATTTTCTGACTCCTCTTCCTGTTCCTCCTTTACATTATTTCCATTTTCTGTCTCCTCCTCATGTTCCTCCTCTACATTATTTCCATTTTCTGTCACGTCAACTTTGATTACAGCCTCAGCAGCGGCCGAAGCTGCCTCCTCTTCTTTCTTTAGTCTTTCTGCTTCTTCTGCAGCTTCTTTTTCTGCCTTCTCCTTCTCAGCCTTTAAATTCTCACGACACTTGACCACCTTTTTAAGGTAAGCCACATAGGATGAATGATGCTCTTTAGACTTGACATGAGCCTCAACGTCAGATCGTTTTGCAATGAAAATCTGACACACTTTGCAGCATGCACCGTCTATGTCCTCCATGGCTTCCTCGCCTACCACAAAATAATTTCAAAATAAATTACATTTTTACCCAACGTAGATTTATATAATTATTGATTTTTTATTACATAGAAATCTAAAAAATACAACATGATTCAATTATTAAATTTGACTTACCACAAGCCTGATCTTCTACAAAGTCCGTGGGAATCTCAATATCTCCTGTGTATTTGTGACAAAAAAA
>WJFB01002199.1:0-21439 GCA_009870185.1 Pygmarrhopalites habei
ATGCTTAAAGATTGCCACACTTTGCCACAGAAATCCGCTCAATGCTATGTACTAAGTACTAAGTATGTACTAAGTACGTGTATGTAGAACAAGCTGTCAATCGTCGATCGGGAAACCTCTCTAATATTTCTGTGTAAAGTACACCGTTTCCTACAAAAAAACCATCCCTCCTCTTTTGACAAGAACAATAATTAAACGGTGAGGCATGAAACGTGATAATGATGACGGAGGTAATGAGACTTTATAATCTTCCCTCCCTTTATGAGTTTCTTAGCTTTTTCCCATTCTCCTACATTACATCTGCCACCCAGTAAGTTACCCGAAATTGAAACATGTACACACGAAACAAGTTTTTGGATTGATACAGCCATTTAGGATATTAGTAATTTTGAAAAAACAATTTAACAGAGGAGAGACTTCTCGGTATCATTGAGATTTTGTGGAGTATAGTATACAGGTGGGTACTAACCCACAACAACAACAGCAACAAACACATCAAGAGGAGAAAAGGTACACAGCCGAGGCACGACTTTAACGAAAGATGAAGTGACCTGTATAATGTGATGTAGTTAATATAGTGCTCATAAAGTGTGAGGCTGTCTGGTAGGTATTGAATTTAATTGAATGTCAAATATATTATGCATTATAATAGCGCAGAGATGAATGAAGGAGGATTGTTGTGGGATGGCGGAACTTCTTTCTCATGGGAGAAGACAGATTTCTACTGTACCAAGAATCACGGCGGGTGGGAGTGGCTCTTTTTCTCATATCAAAAAATAAAGGTGAAAAACAAAACCAGGGGAACACGGAGAGAGAGTCAATCATCATTATCGTCATCCTTCTGTTCAGTACATTCTGGTAGTATACAAGTAGTTGAGACTATGGGCAGCTGGTACAATCCTAGGGGTTCAACAAAAATTGAAATAGTCAGGTCAGCCCTCAGATCATCATCATATCATCATCATGTTGTCTTTCCCTACAACTCCTTCTCTTTGTTCCTGTCCACACAAGGGTCAAGTTCAATAACCAACCAGTCTCAAACAACACCACCAGCACCACAACTAGACAAATCTCTCATGATCATTCCTACTCATCATAGTTTAAAAGGATTGGATTGATTGTGCAGAGACTAAAACGAACGGATCAGTCGTCATTTCACTTTTTCTCCGTGTCATCATCCAAGTGTACAAAATAAGATTGGTCAAATAAAGTTGTCAGTTTAATGGCTCCGACAATGTTCATCTTCAACCTAGTCCTGGTCACCCTCACGGTGACCAGTGTGTGTGTGTCTGGTGACAAAGTAGAGAGAGGACAATCTTGTGACAATACTGCTCTGTTCAAACTCCATCCGAAATTCAAGGCTTCTCGAGACAAACTGAGGACATGTGACGAAGACAAGGGATTTTCTTGTATTCCATCCGAAAATCCAGAATTTAGACAAGAAGGACAGTCCAATGACATGGCTAATATTGTTTGTGACTGTACCGAAGATTTTTACTTTGACCCTGTCAGTAGGGAATGTCGGATTCAAATTGGATTCGCTTGTGACCCTGAGAATAGCAATTCGGAAGATAGGAAATGGAAAGACAAGTGTCCAGAAAATGCTTACTGTTCCACAAATTTGGGACACTATGGACCGAAAGGGGCTAAAGGAATGTGTCGGTGTAAGGAAGGATTCTTCGTGTCATCCATCTGGTTTGTCAATGGGGGTGGGTCAGTTTGTGAGAAACAAATGGAGATGAGGCAGAGGATGATGATGAGTCAAGATGAGGGAGACTATGGATTCCAAGAGACAAATTCCCTGATGATCAATAATTAACTAAAATAAAGTCATCTCCTCCTCACAACTTACTTACCAACATCTGAATCATTCGTTGAGGATTTGAGGTGGGTAGGATAAGGAGGACAGATTCTTATGTGCCATGTAAGTTCTTTTTCCCTTCTGAGAACAATAACAATGGATAAAAGAGTATCCGACGAGCGTGTGAGTGTAATGTAGAGATTTGACTGTCAATTTGAATTTATGACTCGAAATGTTTTTTGCATAATTAAACGGGGAAAGTATAATGAGAGGAGGAGAAGGAGGAGGAGGGGAGGAGGATAATTCTGACACTTAAAGATGATTTCCTGTTTTCTTCTCTTGTTTTTTTCTTCTAGGAATCCTCAACTGTTGACTTGGTCGTGACCATTCAATTACAATAGTGCGTGATTTTTTATTTATTGTCTCAAACTCATGAATATTATTAACAAAATATTATTTATTTTTCATACTTTGTTGCGTAATTTTTGCGTAATCGTAAAAAGTCGGAATAAAAAATATCCACAAGACATTGATTAAGAGCTCATTAGAGCAATAAAACTGCCTCCTCTTCGTTAATCTTTTCTTTTTCATACCTTATGTGGATGGAGAAAGTAAAGTAATTATTCATGTGACAATCTCTCATAACAATTACAATAATGTGTAATAAAGTGGTATCATTTTTTTGCCCTTGACCGTTCACGGTCAAAGGTACAGTGTGTAGTTGCAATACATATTTTTAATAAATATTTTTTTGGCTTTACTCTACATAATTATAATTTATTATCAATTAAATTTATTACATTGTTTTCCTCCACACTGTAGGAAAAGAACCATTTTAAAATATCTCTTTGAGTCATCATAAATAAAATTGTGATTAGTCCCGTCTTATAGTCATGATTTGGCCATTCTCATTTCCCCCTCATTTCGGATATGTTGACTAACTATAATTGACTAACTACCCTTCAACAATCCTAATACATACGTGTGTAATATATGATATGGGTACAGATCCTTCCCTTTATTTTTAATTTGTAATATCCATATCCATATTCATACAATATAATAAATTGTTTGGCAGTCGTTTAGCCAGGATTTATTATTCTTAAATGAGATTTTACTTCCATATTTACAAGTAATATTCTGCAATCCATGTCTGTCCTGTCTACCAAATATTTATGAACTGGGATTATCTTCCTTCACAATTACTTCCTGTATTATCTCCTGGGTTATCTGAACTGCCAAGTTGACTGTGTGTGTTTGTCTACACACACAGAGTGACACAGAAATGAGTACTGAACTCTGCTGCTGGGGTGTATTATATTCACAATAAAGCGAATCTCTACATTTGCCAACAAGTCAACATCAAGTCAATCTAAGGCGAATATTCTGACTGATCTGAACATACACCATTCAAAGGGAAAAAGTCAAAAAAAGATTTGAAATAACTTTGACCACTCTCTCTCTTTTAAGACAGTGACTTGTCATGTCTTGAATAATCCAGAGCTACATACTACAAATATTGTACATGAAGCCAATTTCGAATCCACACATACACAAGCAACAATCAGCCCAATTAAAAGTGGGATTTTTCCCCTGCAAAATTTCATCATCAAATTTGCATACAATGTATACGTAGAAATTATTATTAAAGTTGGGATTGTAGACTGGGAATTTATTCATTCCTAACGACTCTCATCTCCTTGTATGGGGAATCATTTGTGTGTGCGTGTGTGTGTATTTTTACAAAATCATTTGCATGCAAGATTAATAAATTTTGCAAATTCCCCAAAAGAAAAAAAAAGATGATGATCATGTAGTACATAATTCAGAAAAATGTGTGTGTGCCTAATAAGGATTTTGACCATGATTTGAAAAATAAAATATGCTGGATCAAATGAATACTTGATCAATGATAAAAGTTAAATATTTCTTCTTTTCCTTCCTCCATCTTTACATTAGCCAACCGTCGGCATCACATTCACATGATTTTGTCCATGAAGATGAGAGAGAGAGACAAGGGAAAAAAGTTCTGAGTAATTTGTCAGGATTAATTGTATCCTGTCTGAATTGTCCCCGGAGGGGTGTCTGCCGTAAAAATTCTTTGTGAAGGCCCACAAAGGTCTCCAGCAGTGCAGGCAGGTCAATTTTTTCCATTATATGCAAATGTCAAAGAGTATAGCATATGGAGTAATTTGGCAGGTAAACTAGTTGATGACCAGGACGATGACGACGACAATTGAAAATATAATTGTGTGCTCTACCCCTTACTCTAAAGATGGTCCATTGTTCCTTTCAATTTCACAATCTCTCTCTCTCTATTTAACTGGATAATTGTATGGAGAGACTGGAAACTGGACCTAGAGAGTACAACAAGAATTGCAAGAACAAATTAATTAGGTTGAATATAAATAAGCCGGACCTACCCTTCCCATATTATCTCTCTCTCGACCCCCTATTATTATTTCTGGGCTGGCAAACATTTGTCTAACAAGAACCAACGTGTGTGTTGCAGATCCTGTCTTTCATAACAATATTTGCAGGATGATGAATGGAGCTTATAAATAATAAAATCATACACTTATCTCTGTGAGAGTCTACAAATTGGCCCTGTCACTCTCGCCCTTAATAATAAAGTGTATGTATGTACATCCAATGACTTTACTTACAGGGGTTCTGCCTAATTTTTTCTTGTGTGTGAGTGCGTGTGTCTAGTGTAGTGTAGATATCCAACCCATGTACACTTGTGTAACAATTAACATATATGTTGACTCAGTTAAATTAGTCTAGTACGAGTGTTGTGTGTACCTATATTGTAATGTAGATTGAGACGACAGAGAAGATTCCAACTACAATAAAAATTCTATTGTGTAAGCCAAGTAATGGCATACCCATTTTTTCCATGTTACCTTCCCCTCTTTTTTTGTGTACAATAATCTTCCCTGTACCATTTACGAGAGAGAGAGACAAGGTTCTGGAGATTATTTGATGAGCACACACAATATTTTAATTAATAAAAGTTGATTAAATTTTGAAATCCTGCCAAAAAATTGCGAACAAAGTAAAATCCAGCGACATTCACACACACACACACTCCTGTGTTTCCTCTCCCTCCTCCTTGACAACCTCTTGAAAGAGATTACCTAACATTTTTAAGTTCCCTTCACATACCACATACACACAAAATAGACTCATTTAATGGGTTAACCCATCCCTAAAAGAGAGAGAGAGAGAAGAGGGAGGAAGGAGAAAAAATTAAAAAACCAACAGTAAGGCTAAGCTGCCAAGAAAAGCAACTAAATTACAATCTCGCCTCTTTAGTCTCGGACCGTGTTATTTAGTAGTTAGTGCAACCAACAATAAAATGAGATTAATATTCCATACCTACATATTTTATATACACAGAGAGAAGACAAACATTTGGATGGACAAATACATTACATGGGTCTGATCCTCTCTATCTCTATCTCTGTATGGAGAAAATGAGTGACATTAAAAACCTAATTTGAATTCCTAACTTTACTTATATATAATGTACAGACACACACACACACTTACGTACACAAGACAAGTGACTCACTCGAGGAGGAGTGAGTCTACGGATTTTTTCATACCATGTTCCTTACATATTGGTACAAATAATGTTTTTTAAAAAGACAATTTTTTTTGAACTCACACACACTCACTTGAGAGCTGTGGTGGTTGTATAATAAACAACAAGAGACATAGGTAATGGAATGTAGGGAAGGTACACACAAGCAAAAATTTGTCTGAGAGAACATAAAATGTAGAGAATGAAAGTGAAGGTCAGGAAGTTATGAGACAACCTCCCTTATATCTGTGTGTAATTCCACACACACAGACTACACAAGTACAACACACACACACACACACTTACACATCAGTAGAGATCTCTCTTCCTCTCTCATTTTCGCATCCCTCTCTCTCTCTAGAATGTACTTTTGTGAACCTTAAACGAAGCTCAAAAGCCAATCCTCAATTCATTTAGCTTAACTAACGACGAATAGACGGGGGTAAAAAATATTTTTTCTACTCAACTCTAAACTCTTCCTTTGGTTCTTGCTCACACACAAGCCAACAAGTTATTATACTTAATACTTATATTACGACTAATAATGTGCTCTTTGGGTGCAAAAAAAAGTTATGAATACTCCTCTCTCTCTCTCTCTCTTTCTGTGGAACGAGAAGTGATTTTTTGTGTGTGATGTACAATATATGTGAGTACACGAGCTTTCGACTGTGTATCTGTATATCTTGAAAGGATGTTGCTGCTGGAGAGCAAGTCAGTACATGATGATGTATAGTGTGTAGTCATCCGTGTTGCTGTGTTGTGGGGAAGCTGATAAGTATAAGAGAGTCAAGAGAGTTGACTGTGTAGAATAGTTAAAATGGTAAAACAGTCTGGTTGCTATATCCCATGTTAAATGGAAATGTGTAATGCATTGAATAATAATCATGATGATGAGCATAATAATAATACGAACATGATAATGGCAAAAAATTCTCCTGTGTGTATACTTTATTATATTTAATATAGTAAAGCCGCCGGCGGAGAGAAAAACCACTGCGCAAATCTTTCATTTAATGTTCTCTTTTTCATCTCTCTCTCTCTCATCTCACATCATCAAAAAATTTACTTGTACTATTCATTCATGAAACCTACTAAATAATGTATCCATCCAACTGTGTGTTTGAGAGTGAGTGAGTGTGTGTGTGTGGGATCTTTGTATGTACAAGTTTTCTAATTTCTAATGTAACAGTGACTTACATAATTATTTATATTACATTATCCTTTTGGTGATTTCTCCCCCTCCTCCTCTTCTCTAGCTCACTTGATCTCTCTCCCCCTCTCACACACACATTATTCTATTTCTATAAAGAATTATTATTGGTCACTAACTGACTCTTCTTGGGGTGGTCACAAAACAGCTAAATTGTGGCGGTACTTGGTTCTCGTTGCATAAAAATCTTTGAATTTTAAGTGACTACACCACTAGACCTTGGCATATATCTAATGGGAGAAGTACACTTGACTTTTTTCCCATTCCTCTCTCTTCACACACACACATGTATCTCCCATCCGTCCACCTACAATAAAGCAATATATTTCCAACAACAATAGTTTGTCTGTAGTCGTCTTGTAGTCAACAAGTCCCACACACACACACACAGTCACAGTCACTTTACACTGACATACACGTAGACACATGTGTGGAACAAACAACCCAAATAAACAGGAAGACCTTTCCTTCAACTTGCCAAAATAAAAAAACATACACACGTCTTCTTTGCACAACTTACAGACTGTACACTCTTCCACACATTTGTCAGACAAATCATGGGAATTTGTCCATGAGATTTTGCTACAAGATCAAATATTTTTAACTGTGATTTTTTTTGTTTACGCTGTTATCAAATTAATTGGGAATTTTCCCATTTTGTCGTCGTTACCCGGATCCAAGGAGTCTACACAATTTTTGATCAGAGGAATAGGTGAGTTTTCCTTTCGAAATTACCTTTGACAGTCACAAAAACCGAATAATTAAATATTAGGCAGTAACGGTCATTTAACTAATGGCAAATCAAAAAATTTAATTGACTGCATGGCTATTTCTCCAGAGCTTACTGGAAAATTCCATGAAGACAGAAGTAGCCATGGAGAGAATTCAGCCAATGAACGAGCTTCAAATCCAAGAAAAAGTGGAGGACTTGGCAGGGAAAACTGCTCGAATTTTGGATTGTGAACAAAATACGATGAATCAAACAGAAGAGATCCTTCTAGTCAATGGGATACCCATCTCTTTAGCCGGGGATGAGGGTGCGAGGATAAAAGAAGCGTTGATCCATGGTGAAGTTCCCCACAGTGACCTTGTCAATGGGATGCTCATCAGAGCCGGGATTGAAACAAATCCTGTGGAACTTGAGACAACCATGAATGTCAAAACTTCAGCCAAAGTCCTGGAACACTCCACTCTCGTTGATCGGAATGGAGTCCTCGTCGATGAGAAGATGAGGTATTAATTTTGATTATAAAAAATAAAATTCCAATCTCTCAACAAAGAAACAATTTTAATTCTCCATTTTTTAAAAAATATAAAGGGAGAAGGAGGACCAGGACGAGTTCAACACGGTCAACGTTGAGATATGGCGGACAGAACATAATCATCCAACTGTTGGAAACAAAAATCTCATCACCGACAACAAAAAAGTGGACAATAAGAAAAAGTCGAGGGATAAAGGGAAAGACAAGGACTCGGTGGATGAGACAAAATCAAAGAAACATAGTAATATATTTTCTCCAAGTAGTATTATTAAAGGGAGTGGTGACAAAAATAAAGGGAAATCTAAATCGTCCAAATCTACATCAGTAGACCCTGTCCCACCTCCCAGTGTAAAGACAACACAATCACAACAACAAATACAACAGCAACAGGCACAACAACCACCAGCGGAGATTAATAAAGTGTCCAAAAATAAATTCTTTTCGTTATTCCTGAAAGGGAAAACGAAGGAGAAGGACGGGAGTAAGGACAAGACAAGTGAGACAAAGACAAAGAATAAAAGTGATCAAGAGAAAAATAATGACAAACAGACCAAGAATAAAAATACAAAGGGTGTGGGCACCACAACTACCGTCAATCCGTCCCTCACAAAGAAACAAAATATAAATGTGAATTATTTGGACCCTTCCTTATCCCTTGTCCATGTAGAGATTGATGGCATTCCAGTCAGAGTCGCTTATGAAACATTTGTCTGACAAATACTACATAACAAACTAAACATATCACACACACATCAATCCATTTGTTATTATTATTATTATCATCTACACACAAACTGATATTTTTTCCCCAATATATTTGTATTCTTTTCGGTGAATAAAGTCCTCCTCTCTTCTACCTTTTTCACTGAATCTCTTTTTCAAATTCCATTCTCTCTCACCATTTTCTCCATATTGTATCAGTGTTTATTTCCTACTTTTCAACAACTCGGATCAACTTTCACCGTTACATTTCAACAATCCCAACGGAGCCTCAGGGATTTTAAAATTAATTTTAAAAAATTATAGAATACAAAGTCCTGACCTAGGGAGAGTTAGCAAACTTACCAAAATATTTGTAACTTTGTGTTGACAGAGTTATTTACATAACTATGTATATGTACCTAGTACACCGTGTAAAAATTATAGTGTCAAATTGACAGTGTCGACATGAAAAATGACTAAAATTAGCAGTGAATGGACAAACTGCAAAACCCAATGTTTAGTCACTCACTCAGGAAAAGGACAGTTCTCCACCAACCAATATCACATCAGAGCGACCTACTAGTCAATCTGAAGAACTCTGATGATGAATTTGATGATGATGACGAGACTGTGAAAAACCAAAGTCAATATAATTGTGAGGCGTTCATATTTCATACTGAATGTGTACAGAGTACAGACCTTTCCCTGTCAATATTCCCCTCCCCTCTTCACACTTTATCAAACTAGACGAATGGACATCCCAAAATTATTTCGCATGACATTCTGTAGACGGTAGGGAAAATGTTACACAACTTCTCTTAAGTTGAGGATTATCATTAATCAATTTCAATTTTCTCAGAAATCTGGTACACGACCAGACAAGCTTGACTTGACAATATAATAATAATTTCCAAATCAAAGTTCATTCCAAATATGACTAATACTAGTTACCATTCATTTCAATATGTAAACCCCATATAATTACAGTAGCAGAACATATCAGGACAACTGGCTATTCTTTTGTTAACTTTTTTCAGAAAAAACTGCTCCCTTGTAATCGTTTGAACCATTTTTTAAAAGCAATCTACTGCGAGAATACATATCGACATCAATCAGTTTGGGCAGTCCCGATAAAAAATTCTGAATGTGCTATATATCTGCAAAACATTGTATACAGATATATCAACATGTGACACACCTATCGCTAAAAATAAATAAATTTATATTTGAGAAACCTAACCCAACAGTGGGAAGTTATCATGGGACAGAATGAATCAAGTGTACATGTCTCGTCTTGAAAAACCACTTGAATTGAGAGAAGAGAGAAAAAAAATTCGCATGGACTAATGGTTTAATAAAGTTGTACTTACGCACCAGCCTGCAGAGGATGGACGCCGGACAAAGACAACATAGCCATGAGAAACTTGTGTGTGTGAATCCACACATATGATAAAAATTTGTTATTTTCCGATATTAAACATATAACACTCAGACAGAGAGAGGTTATAAGATGAGACTAACCCGATTGCGTAAAAAAAATTAACATACTATTGAAGACCCTAGGTAATATTTTGTATGTAGGAGAGAAGAGAGAAAGACAATTTATGAAGTGTATTAGATATACACAAAATAAAATAAATAACACTTGGAGTTCAATGAGGTGACAATATTATGTCTCCCATACATCTAGTTGCCATCCGACTCGAAAAAAGTCCTTCGTCTCCTCCTTCCTAGGATTTAGTCAGAAATTAGGGTTTCAAGAGATGATATCCTAAGTAACTAGTAGTGTCAATCTCTAATCATGGACTTTAACCGTCTCAGAACCGCTTCACTTCTTGTAAGATTTTTTCTTCTCTCCCTCTCTCTCTCTCTCTCATTTACTTTTCACATTTTTTAAATTTTACAAAAAAAAATTCTTGAGATTTTTTAAAGGAAAAATTATTTTACGAGGAAATTAATTTACTAAACTTATAGCTAGTCCTACTAGTTGTGTCTATCATCTCGTCTGGAAATTCCCAGTACACCACAACTATTTACAATGGTAAAGGTCAAGGCTATGGGAATGGAAATCCAGACGTCGCGTGTGGGGTAATGCGACTTTCTCTCTTTCTCTCTCTCTGTAGAAAGCAATTAAATATTTGAAGGTTTTTTAGAAAAGTATTAAAATATTTCAGGTTTGTCCTCCCGGTCACCAAAGGGAACAATCATTTGGCCCTTACTGTGGACGGTGTGTTCCAGAAAATATAAGTTGTAAACAGGGGACTTATTTAGAAGGAAATCAATGTTTGACCTGTCCGTGCCCTGGAACAGATCCACTTAGACAGTAAAAAAAGGAGATCTTGACACAAGAATTATTTTCAAAGCGGATGGGACAAATCTTTTTTGACCAAAAGTTGAGTAATTAATTATTTAAATTTTGGGATTAATTCAAAATGTGTGTCTTAGGCGTGCCACTGGTTGCCAAAAGGACACTTCTGGACAAATTGTCTGTCAGTGTCATACCAACTACGTCGGACGGAATTGTGACCAGTGCGCACCGGGATGTCTCCAGGTATTGTATTAAGCCAAAGATAATTTATTTTTAAAAAACGAAAAGAGTTACTCACATACAAATCTCCCTTCTGTAATTAAAGAGAGACTTTTTCCCGTACGACTGTTATCAACCGGGTGAAAGTCAAATATGTCAAGGTCAAGGATGTTCCACCCAGACATGTGTGGGGTCAAGTTGTAGTTCAAGTTCTTGTACTGGGACAAATTGTCAAAGTTCGTGTACTGGAGGGAACTGTCAGTCTTGTAGTGGATCAAGTTGTCAAACGGCATGTACTGGTTCATCTTGTCAGTCTTGTACTGGACCATCCTGTTCATCTTTTTGTTCTGGGTCAAATTGTCAAGTACCTTCACCATGTGTGGGGTCTTCTTGTGCTTGTACTGGAATGTCCTGTAGACAACCCCCACCTCCACTCTGTGATAGTAAGTTTACTGTAATACTTTTTATTAAAAAAATAGTATCTTAAAATATAATCATTTATTTTGGACAGGTTGTGGATGCCGAGGAAGTGGATGTGCCTGTGACAATTGTCATTTTGACCGACATCACAATCATGTGTACCACCATTATCATGTGTACGGTTGTAATCAAACATCTCCACCCTCAGACTGTTCAATCGTCAACAATATTTACAATATCACGAATAATGTCAATCATGCGAACGTGACCAATGTCACACAACTACACTCTGTCGTCAACAATTATAATTATTATTACACTGGCCCTGAACCCATTGTCTGCACTGAAAAGGAGTGCAAGGAAATTCAGTGTATTTGTGACCCTAGAGGAACTGTGAGGCAGGATGACCTCTCTTGTATCTGTAAGGTGAGGAGGAGAGTACAATAAAAATTTTGTCTTGTCAGTTCAACAAAAGAACTTTGACTACATCAAATATATTATTTTCCAGGACAATGTTCAAGGAGCTAGTTGTAGTAAATGTAAAAATGGGTATTTTGGCCTGGAAGGAGACAACCCGGATGGTTGTACAAGTTGTTTTTGTTCTGGTCTCTCAACACAATGTTCCCTCAAAAACTTTTTCCTACATTATATCACACTCAGAAGGCCACACGGTGTTCAACTGACGGATAGGCAAGTAATACAATTTTTAAAAATTAATCAGTGAATTAATCTACAAAATTTTAATTACCGTCTTTTGGTACAGAGTCGAAAATTTGTTTCAAATAAGTGGAAGTGAAATTTCATTCACTTATGATGACTCTTCCCGAAAGGATTTGTACTGGTATTTACCACATTACTTCTTAGGAGCAAGGGTAAATCAATTTTACAACAGTTACAGTACGTTTGAATTCTTAAATGGGATGAAAACTGGGTCATTCACTTTATTCACTTTCTCCAGACTACGTCATACGGAGGGAAATTGAGTGCAAAGAGAAAATTCACAACTAGGAGTGGGACATCGACCTCAACCAGAGCAACGGATGTCATTATCATCAGTGCTTATGGAACATCAATTTACTGGACATCTCCTGAAATCTTTCCTGGTGGAGTTGACTCTGTAATTCTTTTTTTTTTAAAAAAAACAATCTACCTGGATGTTAATTATAAAAATAGAAAGTGTACCATTATTTCTTTGATGATTTCTTAGATGTTGGAGGTCACACTGGATGAACGTGCTGGATGGATTATTGATCGACACAATTCCAGTAGTATAGCTTCTCGAATGGACATTATGGAAGTACTGTCTGATGTTCAAAAAATTTTGATTAGAGCTACATTGTCTGACAAGACTCGAATTGCAAGTACATCTTTGAGTAATGTGACACTCACCACAGCATCCATGGACATGACTGAACAGGGACTCGCCCCTGCCATTGAAGAATGTGATTGTCCAATTGGATATCAAGGCTTTTCTTGTGAGGTCAGAGAGTCATTTTTTTATTACATTGTTGTGATCTTGATATGATGAAAAGTTGACTTCATTTTCTTCTAATTGAGTAGAGTTGTGCTCCGGGCTACTATCGGGATTACTCTGACATGTCAAGGGGAGTATTTGGAGCTTGCAGACGATGTCCATGTGGGAGAAATTCAGATGGTTGTTATTTGGAGGATATGGATGTTGTTTGTATATGCAAACATGGATTCACTGGCCCCAAGTGTACTGACTGTGGTAAGGCATTTGTTGTCATTTAACAGCGTGTAAATTAATTAATTGTCCTAATTGAAATTATATGACTTTTGACACAGAGGCATTGTCGCTCAATGTGAATCCAATCAAATGCAGGGATTGCTTTGATGCCCTAGTCACCTTTAACTGTAGCTTTGAAACGAAGAGGAGTGACTTAAGTGTAGAGTTCACAACTATCCCTTCTTGGTCCACTCTCCAAAATTATCCAGCAGTCTTCAAAAAAGGAGTCACTTTTCCTGGGCGAAGGTATGGGAATGCTCTCACTGCCACGATCCCACTTTTGAGAAAACTCAACAAAGTCATTTGTACATTGAAAGATGTCCGGAGTGGGGAAGTAGTGTCTGAAGCTAGGTCAACTGTAGGTAAGGGTCAAATAGCAGTGGTGTTGAGTAGAACCGATTTTCTCTTTCATTGTCACCATCAGAATGTAATATTTTTATACACAGTGGGTGAGGAATGTGTTCATTCATCCTCATGGAGGTCTCCTGGTTATTTCAATGTGACTCCAGAATTCCTCTGTATTAATACAACTCAAACAGCCGAGTTCAAATGTCATGCATCTGTGAGTACTTTAATTAAAATTCATACTATGAAAGTTTAGCTTGTATATAAATGTATATTCTAAAATTTTGTGAATACAAAAACCTTTAGATCCCTGTTATTTGGTATCGAGAGCGTCCATGGCAGATTGTCCGTTCAACCCCGGATGGCTATCTCAAGTTTGACAATAGGGATAATCCTGTGGGTCCAAGTTCCTCCGGAACATATGTTTGTATCGGTCGGGATGGAGATTCAGTATTCACAAAGAAAGTAGAGTTACTTGTCAGAGACAATGTGAAACAAGGACCTCAAAGACAAACTAGTAGTAGTCACTCAAGTTCAACTGGTAGTAGTAATCCGAACCATCCTGTCATCCTCCCAATTTTTACCCGGACAACAATGAGTTATCATCGACCAGCCGTAGAAACAACGGGTTATTATCGGCCAGCCGTGGAATCAACAACTCAACTTTACACACATGATATTATCTCTAAACCAGATGAGTCAGACGATGATGATGATGATTTTAATTTTAACTCAGACTCTCCAACGATTGCCCCACCTCCCCAGTCTTCTGATGAATTACCAAGAGTGTACACTTATCCTACCCTTCAAAGAGTACCTTTGGGTCAACAAGCTCGGTTCAAATGTACAGCAACTGGAGAAGCAGTCAGAGTTTATTGGAAGGCGGAGTCGGGTCAAGACTATCCAAGTACAGATGGTATCCTCAATTTACCTGCGGTCACCAAAGCCGATGAACAACATTATATTTGTGTTGGGATCAACTCTGCTGGAAAGAGTACAGCCAAGAGTACTCTTGTTGTTTTGGAATGTAATATTTCTCTACTATTAGATCTTAATATATATTGGCAAACTGTACTGAAAGTTTATATATATATATATTTTAAAAAATTGACAGCATTTACTGTCACAAGCTCACCTCCTGCTCACCTGGCTAAAATTGGACAACCAATTATTTTTAGTTGCGATAGTCGGGAAGTCACAGGAGTTAGATGGCAAAAAGAAAATGGAGCCCTTCCTCAAAATTCTGTTCAATATCCTAATGGGTCAGTACTATCTTAACTTTTTGATTCAAGTCCACAGTAATTTCAAATTTCAAATGTTGTCATATTTAGGTCTCTAGTGATTCCATCAGTTAAACCATCCGACGCTGGTGCGTATGTATGCTCTGGAACCTCAAATTCTGGAGAAGTGACCACAGGAAGACTTCATTTGACAGTCAAAGAGGTACTTTCTTTTTTTTTGTTAAAAGTCACGTTTAAAAAATGTTCACATAATATATCAATCAATTGAATACAGTTGGGAGACACGACATTAACCCCGCCTAAAGTCCACATTCGTCCTTTCACGAACCCTATGATCGTATCCGTTGGAGAAAATGTACGAATTTTCTGTCATAGTACTGGAGAACCAATTCCTAAACTAACATGGAGTAGGTCACTGACTTCCCCGGGTGGAATCAGGTACAAATGTCATTTTCAACTGCACAGCTTTGATATTTACGAGGGAATATTACATGACAGTGTCTAATAAAGATTTTGATGTTTTGACAAAGTAGTTTCGAAAGAAAACTTGAGGAGACTCATACTCCAAGCTTAGCATACGAATTGACAAACGCTTCAACAGATGATTCTGGAAATTATACTTGCAGTGCCAGGTAAAATTTACCGCTTTAAACGCTTAATTCTCTCATTCCCTTGATCACAAGTTAAAATTTGATCGTGTGTGTGTGTGTGTGTAGGAGTGCTACTGGTTCTCATCAGGCCACTACAATGATCTTGGTTGCTAACAGGGATACTCCACAGCAAAGAAGACATCATAGACAACGGAATTAATATCAATATTAGGGAAAATTCCACGGTGTGGAATAAATATTCAGGTAAAAGTGAGTGAATTCCTTTGCTTTCCGGGAAAATGAAGATCAAAATTTTTAAACATTTCACAGACGAACCTAGATAAATAATTAATGCTACCAAACCTGCCCATAATTTTTTAAAAACATTCCCATTCCTCTGCATTTGTCTGATATGATTATTCAAATCACTGACTTATGTAATGTCGGTATAAATAAGTGTCAATTTATTCTGTATATATTGTACACGCGCAAACTTACAGTGTCGTTTATATACCTCAAGTATCACGTACATTTGGTATAGATGAATCAATTTCAAAAGAAAAACAATACACGATTTGTATCGCTTACAAAATATTAGATGTATTAAGTAACAAATATGATATAATTTGTGTTGCAATCTCTAAATTCTATGTCCCAACTGATTTAATTGTAGATACATGTTCATTATTGTGTGGAGAGTAGTGAAATAAATGTGGACCCTTTGTCTTTGATAAAAATCCATTTTGGAAATCTCTAGCAGACATCCATTTAGTTCCTATTTTAAATTTTTGACAAAATACCCAACCATCGTCAGCGCATTTGATTAGCACAAAATTTCTTTTGACTACTACTACCTGTCCGGGTACAAAGTTGTTATTACTATCATTCCAAATTGCATCTAAGGCGTTAATGGAGATCGAGACAAGACTAGGGTAAAATTTAGAAAAGTCAGTACGTTGAGTAAAATTTGTTGTTTTCCTATTTGTTGCTTCGTTGAGAGCTCCTACATTATCTACTACTACAGGTGAGTTTATCTTTCGAACTAAACCTATATTGTCCAAGTCTACTTTCTTCCCATTGTACATTGTATTTAGTTTTAGTAGACCATAAAGACTTCGAAACAAATTGTATACTTGTAACGCACTCAAACTTTCCCAATTAACATTACTTAGGTCGGGGGTCAATTTGGGAGCTAATGTTGCAGCATCATTTGTCTGTTCCTCTGCCTGATGAATTGAGGTTTGAAGATTTAGTAAAGACTCTTTTAAAGATTGACTACCCAATTTGGCCAGGATACTGGTTAACTCTGGTGCACGGACATCAGGATGAATCGGACATTTTTGGCGAGAGAGGATGGGACCAATGTCAAACCTAATTCATTTATAGACAAAAATAAGAGTAAACCCAAACGCCTAAAAGCAAAAAGAAACAAATTTTTAATCAAACATGTATGACATACTTATGAGGTGCAATTTTCATAATTGAAATGCCAGTCTCTGAGTCTCCATTCATAATAGCATGGGCTACGGGAGCTGCTCCTCGGTATTTGGGAAGTAGACTTCCATGAACATTGAGAATTCCTCTGTTACAAAAAATAATACAAATAAAGATTACGATACATAATAAGAAATCATGAACATGATGGCAAGAATGATTTGCACTTACAATTTACACTTTTCTATTACACGTTTAGGAAGAAGATAGCCAAAGGAAGCAACGACTCCAACATGAAAAGTCTCGTTGTTTTCTGGAGACTTGAAATCAGTCCACAAGGTATGATGTAATTTATTGTCTGTCACATATTTCCCCACAACATTTTTTGGATGTGAAATAATAACTTTTAAACAATCTTTTGAGGCAATTATTTCAGAAATGACTTTGAGTGACTCCAAAGAAAAACTGTCATTCCCCAAAAATAATACTCTAAAATCAGGACTGGACACTGCTGGAACACTATGTGTGTTATTGACCACATTACTACACGTAGAGTAACAATGTCGAATACGATAGTGCCTACTCAACTTGGGACAGACTAACTTTAACAGATTATTTAACACCATTTGTTCAAAAAAAATGACGAAAATCGATCATGTTTTCGTGAATTTTCGTGGAAAAAATTTCAAAGTGGCAAGGACATCAATAAACAAAAAATATTTACTAGCATGTGAAAAATTACCACCCACGGTTTAATTAGTGGTTTTTAGTTAGATTAGAGCTGATAACCGTTCAAGTGAAGTTCGGCAAATTTAATTCAATAAATAAATGGTAGGTTACATTTATTCACTTTACAATAATAATATCTACAAATATTAATGTGTCAAAGGCACATTCACATACTAATCGTTGAGCAAAATGAACTTGTTAAATTAATTTGTGACTGCGATAGACGCTGATGTTGAAAAGTCCTTGTCTCTTCCAATTTTGGATTCTTTTGAGAGTAGAAATCATTAAAGTCTATACGGTAACCCAGCCCAGACAAGTAAATATTTGTGTCTGTATCGTCCATGTAATTTTCTACAGCTAGTAGAAACATTTGTATAGAATCCTGAAAAGAAAATTTTAAAAAATGTCAATTTCCTAATCGTTCAAGGATATTATTAATTTTACAATTATAAAGAAAGTTTCTTTAAGAAACGTTTATTTTTATTACCCGTGATATTTTTTGAAGATGATCTACTAATATTTCCGACTTTTTGAGAAATTCTTGGAAATCAGTGTTGACTTCCTCTCCTTTGGCACTACATCGTCTGGTGTATTCACGAGAAATTCGATTACAAAATGCTGTATGGTACTTTTCGAATTTATGAATATGACCGTAAATTGCTTGAAGGGCAGTCACAATTTGAAACGAGGATGGGGTTTGAAGACATCGCGTATTTAAAATTTTAATAAAATTCTCATGTGAATTTATGATGTCTTCTAAGCAGGTAACGTTCAGTAACTAAAAATATTCCAAAGATAAACAGAATTAGTTGATATTGCACAAATGAGTCTCAAAACGAGTTTCTGTAAATTTTCAAGCATGTGTTTGGTATTTTTGCATATGAAATTAATTACATCAGTTCCAATTAGTTTCTGCCACTGTGTTTCAACAGCTTCAAACATGGCATAGAAGCGTAGGTGTCGTATAACATTATTAAACTCATGAAGTAAATTGTTATTCTTCAAATTAATAATGCCAATCTCTGGTATCACACGTAATAATTTGATATTAAACATCTTTTTCTCCATCCACATGGAAGTAATTAATGTTTCAGATCGACGAGTATCCCAAAGAAAAGAAAAGACTCTTGAATAAAGCGTCATGGTGTCTGCAGTGAGAACCTGCAATAACAACGATAGCAAAAATTTGTAAAAAAAATACTTTACACAATTATGCCACATCAATATGCTGTCAATTCAAGTATATAAAGTGTAATGAAAATGTACATACTTGACGGAGACATGGACTTGTTTTGTATTCAAGACAAAGTACATCCCAAACTTGATCATCTTCTCCAAAGGGAGACCGTGTCACATAGACTCGCTCAAGGTACTCTCTAGTTGGTGTATGAGTTGCTTCTAGGATTGAAAACAGCAGAGTAGCTTGCAAGTCTATTGTATTCATAACCCTCGCCGGTTTCACCAAATCATTCCTGAACACAAAAATTGTATAAATTAAGACTATCTTTCTTAATTTAACTATCGTACTATGTAAAAGTTACATGAACTGTACCTTATTTTATGTACAAAGAGTTCAAAAAAGTCTCCTTGCTCATGGAGAATATAATACTTGATTGCATGCAGATGCTCAAATAATCGTTCATAAGTAAGTACTTCCTTCATGACCAAATCCGAAGTAACCATGAAAGTCGTCTTGATTAAATCCCGGAATAATAAATCTTTTTCCTGGAGAGTATGTTCAACTGTACAGAAACAAGAATATTGTATTTAATTAGTAATAACTCTAACTACTGTCACTTTAGAGTATCATTTTAATTATTTATATTTTACGTGTGTTTTAATTATTCTTACTGTCTATATCTTTATAGAGGTGAAACAATCGACTCTTGTCTTGGAAAGTGTCAACAGCCTTGCAGACCTCTGAAAGGAAATTAAGATTTTTCCCCGCTCTAAAAATGAGATCGGCATCTTTGGGAGATAGAAAGCTTGGAATCATTTCAGTCCTGTTAAATATGCAAAGAATAAATAAATATAATCATAAGCCACATGGCAAATAATTCAATTACAGTAACACTGTTTATACTAAAGATTGTGCACTAAAGACTCACTTGATTGAAAATTTCTCACGCCACATATTTTCTGGAAGACAGGAAGGGTTGACAGTAATGAAAAATTCATCAAATTTGTCTTGAAAACTTCCATGAAAGATCCAATTGCCAATCATTTTATAAATGGGTCGTGCGACATTGGCCAATGTTCGGTAAGCAAAGTCTTGTATTTCAGGATCTCCATGTTGGGTAAATTCACAAAGGATGGAACACAGACGACCCCCTTCCGAATCAGGTTTAATATGAGATAGGATGCTAGTCATGGCCTACATTAAAATGAATTAAACACACACACACACACACACACTGGATTAAACGACTGAATAGTAAAGCTGTTATTCTAAATTGTCCCTTATTATTATTTTTTGTAACTGGACATCTGGAGAGCGTTTACCTTGAGTAACTTTTTCGAATCATACATGAGACATTCAAGCTGATGTAAGGAAATCGTGTCTGATCCATAGGGGACAATTTTAGAATACTTTTTCATGTCTGGTTTACTAGCTTGTCCCTTTATCTAATGATATCAGTGAGAACAAAAATTTCATGTCAAAATTAAAATTGTGTAAACACACTAAAGGAAAATATTACAAAATTGATTTTAAAACACACTGACCAACTGCTCTAGTCTCAGGACCATGAGATCAAATTCACGAAGTTGAGCTTGGAAGAAACATTTTAAAGCCTCAAAACATTTTCCTCTCACTGGAACGTACAACTGACTTTTAATCATTTTGTAGCAAACACCGATGGGACACAAACGAAGAGCCAGAGTTTTGTGTGAAGGATGTAGTAAATTTTCGGCTGTGTAGAATCCAAAACAATTATTATGGCCCCATTGAAGGATTGAACCGTTGCACCCTTTTGAATGAATAGAAATCAATTAGTGATTAAATTAAAATAACAATAAACTGCCTTGCAGAACATTAATACAGGTAATTAAGTACCTTGGAAGACAAGTAGCAAATCTTTGACAAGAATACGTTCCATTTCATCGAAATTGCCTAAAATTGAACACATAGGGGTGTTTTAGAAATAATTGTTAACAAATTGTACATACCACCTATATTGTCAATATTTAAATACCATTTTTAATGAGTGTCCCATCCTTTTGTAGAATTAGTGGTGCAGACAGTGACGAAGGAGAGATGGACAAGGTTCCTCTTGTGACTGTGTTTGCCTGGTGTTTTCTGTCAGGAGAACTGGTGTTATCCAAACTAACCGAAGTTCGGATTTTCGTCCTAAAGTGAGGAAGTAAGTCCACATCTAGTTGTCGCTTTACTTCGATGTCCAAGTTTGGATGAACTTTTTGATGCCATTTTATCTCTAGGTCCTGTCCAACGGACGGTAGACGACTATTATGTTTAACGTCATGCACTAGGTTTGTAAAATCAAGGCTTCCCAAAGATGGTAAATGCAAAAACTGACTTGGAGGGACAATTGTCAATTCTCTAGTGCTTGTTTCACACTCCATCGAAATGGCAACTTCCTTGAGATGAGAATTAATGGATCAATCTACACACAGTTCTAAAAGTATTAATCACTTTGTCACATGCTGGTTAAATTTAATTAAATCTATAAAAACTTAACTAGACTGGGAGTCCCACAGTGTACCGACTATGGGACTGGTAGCGGATCTTTTTTCCCGGCGTTAAAAATTAGAATATCAGTAAAACACGCTCCGTACGCGGTACACCAGACTTATGTACATGATATCAAAGCCTACGGTACACG
>WJFB01002200.1:0-21430 GCA_009870185.1 Pygmarrhopalites habei
TCTCATCATTTACTACACAAGACTAAATTGAAAGTCTCACACCAAAATCTGATTCAATGTAGCATTGAGGTAAGCATTTTTTCGGTAACTACTGACTCGATTAAAAAACCACTTTTGTATAAACATCAAAATATTTATGGAAATTAGTGTGGGCACTTTTTGTATAATGTTATCTCAGGCTCTCAAATGGTGTACCATTGCTCTACCTCATGGTTCCTACTTCAAGTACTTAGAGACATTGTTGGACATTATGCCTCAGGATGAACCAGCACTCATGAAGCAATATCACAAGATACTTGGAAACGTCATTGATGGGTTTCATTATGACCTCCATCCAAAGTATCTCAGCTCTGTACAACCTGGAAAGCCTTCTGAAATAAATAAACAACTTGAAAATGTCCATGAAAATGCTCAGGGAGGAGAAAAAAATAAAAACAATGATCTGATGGATGTAGAAACAGAGGATATTGGAAAAGATTCAAATACAGAGCCATCCATTACTGTGAAGTTGACCTTTGCTGAGAGTAAATCATGTCTCACCACAATGACAAAGAAATTTATACCGAAGTTGAGAAAATATTTACATTTAGAAGAAAAAGCCACACACAAGCTGTCAAAGTCTAATTCTGGTGATAGTGGTTCGTTGATAAAGAAAATCCCTACCACTTTGGCTTATGTGAAGCTACTCCAAAAATTACCTCATGATATTCGAAAGAGCCACATGATGTGGGTCATTCCTACTCTGTGCAGTTCTCTGAACAGTAAACTAATATCGGTTCGTGGTAATGTTAAAGAGACTTTGGCAAAGATTGTCCAAGAACTGGGACCAGAGGTTTTTCCCGACATTGTTCGTTCATGTAGATCGTGTTTGACCAGAGGTTTTCAGAAACATGTTCGTAATCATGCTCTACTTTACATTCTCCAAACACTCCATCAGTCTTTCCTAGAAAAGCCAAGGTGTGTCCCCGTCAAAGATATTCTCCCACTAGTAGAAGATGAATTGTTTGGTTACATGGCAGAGGACAAAAACGTTGAGGCAATTTTAAACGCTACTCCGGAAGCCAAGCGGAAGAATGGACTTCAACTTCTTGTACAGTGTGGAATGTTTGTTACTCGAGACAATCTGGATGAATTATTAAAGTGTCCAATAGAGGTAAAATTGACTTTTTGTAAATTCATGAATTAAGGCCAATGAATGTAATCCTGTTGTTTTTTTGGGTTTTTAAAACAATCCTTTGTAGAGAGCCAAGACTGCCAAATCACTGCAAACTATTGCTACAGGGAAACAATGGATTACTGAAATTGTGAAAGGTCTCTCTGGTAATCAGAATGTAGAGCCCGTTGATCTACTCCAATTTCTTCATGTCTACTTGGTAACTTATTGTAGCAGTGGAGAACAATCTGTGCCAGAAGTTGTGCCTGTAAAAAGAAGTAAATATTTAGTAATTAGTTCAGATGCTCTCATGCTACCTACAGTGAATAAACAAGTGGCTAAAGAAGGAAAGCAAGCGTTGGGAATTGTCACTTCTAATTTTGTGTTCACCACATTGTGTGGTCTTCTGAAGGATGAAAAATTAAAGAGTGACCCGAAGACTTTAGAATTACTGGACGCATTTGCTAAATGTATTGTTGAAGGACAACGAGACGAATCTTTAGAGGTAACTGGACTATACCAAAATATAATTTTCTTGATTGAATTCACAAAAAAATGTAATTGAAACTAAATTTTAGATTCGGACTCCATCATTGAGATGTTTAGTCTTCATGTTTTCCTTTCGTTTAAAATGTTTCGAGGATTCTACTTTCTTGCGAAAAATGTGGCAAAAGTATTTTCTGGCTGTTAACGATGCTTTCCTAAATGAAGAGATCAACATGTACTATAAGGTAATTTGTTCAAACTCTAGATCACTGCAGTTTGAAATTCTCTAACTTGATGTTTTTCCCTTTTTTGAATAAAGTTTCTGACCTCATTTTTTACTACCTTTACGGACCACCGAATTGATCTGTCAGATCTGTGAGTTATTTAATACTAGTTTCCAAAAAAAAATCTTAGTGGAAGAAGCGCTGAGATGCTATGTATGGAATATGATCCAAATTGGATCATCGAAATGTGTTTGTATTGTCTGAAAGTTTTTCCTTGTTGTATAATAATAATAATTTTTTTTCACTTTTTTTTAAAAAAAATAGAAAGCTTCTAATCAAATGCATCCACAAGCATCTTCAGGAGAATAAGTGCACGGTAATTTAGTCTGAAATCATGTGTATACTAGTTTTCATGACAAGTCTAATAATTATTTTGTTTGAAAATTTGTTTTAGGGTTCCGCTCTGGTACTCCTTAGGAATATTTTGCACAGAAAAATACATTCTTCAGATATAATTTCGTTGATCAAAGAAGTTAAACGACATATTTGGACAGATTGTCCAATGCATTTGCAAGAAGGGTGTCGAGTGGTAAGACATACAGCAATGAATCCATCTTTTAAATGGATTGGAAATATTTTACAAGTTTGAAAACTTTGTTCATTTGCAGGCATATCTAGTCTACATGAAGAATTATATGACGCAGAGTAATCAATTCACTGACGATTTTTTCACATTTTTTGAAAAGTTGACTTCTTCAATTAGTCATAGTATTGCTCATTCAATTTTGCTGATGATTGCATCAATGATTCAGATATTGCCAAAGGTAAGATGAAAACAAAAATGATTGAAATTGTTGCCTTTTCAAATCGGCATGAAACATTGTAAATAAAATTTTGTAATCAAATATTTCAGTCATGGCTGTCCGCACGACTCCGAACAGATATCATGTTGGATCTTGTGACAACTCTGTGCAAAATGAAAGAGCCCGAGTCTCAAAAATTAGTGAGCGATTCTTGTATGAAAAATTTTTTTGAGCTACTGGACTCGCAAGAGGGATTGGATACTTTGAAGGATTTAGAACAAAATTATTGTACAGATGAAATGGTGAGTTCTTTGGTGAAAGGGTACAGAAGTTGTTTACAAGTATCAAACAATATAAAGGAGGATTGAGAACATCCTTTTTTGATATTTTTCTCTAGGTTCCTTACCAACGTGAACTTTGTTTAACTATCCGAAAAATTATCGAGCATAACAAATGTTGGGATTCTGAAGCCGCCACCTTAAAAGCACTGTCCATTCTATGTAAAGTGCTTCAACCAATAACATTTCCTGAATTAAAAGCATCATCCAAACAATCTGATTTAAAGCAAGAGTACAGAGATCATGGGATATTTCAAGGATTATTGGCTGTATTTCAAGCTATGAAATGTTTTACCCCTAGTGGCATCATTAATAGTCAAGTGTTCAAGGAAATTGAACAAATTTTAAGTGAGTCTCAACATTAGAGCCAAACCTAGATTAACTTCTATTTAATTATGTAACGTAAGTGCTTAGGTTTAAACTTTAAATGACAATATTTTTTCTCTATTTTTTCAGATTGGATTCGGACAGATTATCTTAGTTACAATCATGAATGGGTACAATCGACAGCTGTCAAATGTATTAACAGCCAAATGGCTTTCATAATTGAGCTGATGAGCAATCAAAATATTGGGAAAAAATTACTTAAGCTAGATTTTATGGCACCTCGGATTTCTGAGAATGTTGTGTTGCTGCTTTTTCGACAGTACAGCGACATTGTAAGCAAAACGAAATTAGAAGATACGAAAAATTTGGTAAGTATAAAGATTGTAAAACACCGATTATATTTTGGATCTTATTACAAGATTATACATTGTATAGTCATTACAATTTCTCTCTTCTAGGTTTTAGATGGACTTGCTTTTCTGGCAATTCTAGCAGGGAAGCAGGAACCCAAAACATTTCATGAAGATTTGCTCAAAAGGATTCGTCTTTGTTATAACAATGAAATCCGAAATTCTCCTACGAATACTATAATGGTATGCTCATCCATATGACCGAAACTAGTGGCGAGTCACTTGTAATGACCAAGATATTAATGAACTTGTACTCTTTTTTTTTGAAAAAACAGAGAGAGACTATGTTCAAATTCTGTCGTAAGTATGTTTCGGAAATTGGAGAGGAAAATATAGACACCATAGAGTGGCCAATTACTCGAATGACAACCCGAGAAATTACGAATTCCAACTGCCCACGTAAGGAAAAAAATGATCAACTATATTGAGAGACTATATATATGAGAAACGATTTTATAAATAAAATTGTGTGCATGATTTGTTACACAGCCGAGATCGTCTTCTTATGTAAATCGACGCAAGAGTCATTGAGGCTGAGAGTTGGACAAACTACTTTCCTGGAGTTGTATCAGAGGGCTCGAGATGATTTTAGTGATAGTCGTATGAAAAATCGGGCCAAGAAGAAGGAACAGGTAATGTATATTGTCTTATGCAGGCTTGCTAGATCATACTTAAAGTATGTAATATATTTTGTATGTAGATTGAATTTTAAAAAAATGAAATAGTATATCTAAATATATAATAATGAAATATATAATGAAAAATTTCTCTAAAGATTGTGATCACGAAAACCAACGGAACAAAAAGAAAAAGGGGGAACGCAAAAAACATGAGAAATTTTCCTGTTAAGAAGAAGCAAAAAAGGACTCCTTGAAGTTGTTGACGATGAACAGTAATATATATACCTAGGTTTTATAAAATAGCAAATACAGTATCTACAAATAAATGACAACTTCACTATTGTTTTCATCTAAATAATTTCTTTTGTCTCAGTAGTTCATAAACTGAGCTTCGCTCAGTTGACAAATTAAACAGATGAATGGCCAAAGTCAATGAGAAAAAGATGTTCCGGGAAATTATTATTTAGTTGATATTTTATTAAGTCAAGGGAATACTATTTAAATCATTATTTATACACGCACTGGAAAAACGTGATGCATTTTTTGCTTCATTACCCTATTATTGTGCACTAAACTTGGTATCACCAATCAATCAATGATTTGCAATCACAATTACAAGCCATTATTTTTTTTGGAAAAGAAGTGGATTCAGCTAATTATGTGAATAGGGATATTGAATACACAACAACAACAAATTGTTTTGCAAGAGTTACATAGAATTTTAAAAAATTGAAATTTTCAAGTTATTTAGGTGGTGATAACATTGAAGAGACTAAATCATTGGCAATGATGTAGCGATTGCATTCCTTGACATTATTGAGCTGCGACACAATATTTAAGACACGGTCTTCTGTGATGTAATAAGGCAAGGAAATTGGTGTGTATATTCCAAAAAGTTATAAATTAAACTAGTCTACCTAACAACAATAATAATAATAATGAACACAGACATTTCAAGAATCTCTACCTCGGGGCTTATTTTCCGAGATTCGAGTCAAAACCGTGAAAAGTAAAACTTATCATATAATAAAGAACATTAACTAGAGGTAGACAACACAACGCATATTCGTTAAGTACATTTTTGCAAGCGACAAGATTGATGTGGGATTAGTCGGAATACATTTGTTTGCTCATAATTACTAATTACATGACATTGAATTTGACGCCTGTGTAACAACAACAATAATAATTGTTCATATATCATATATTTATTTTTAAAAACAAATTTTTTAGACCCATTATTATTTTTATTCATTGGCTGACGGCTGACTCCTTCTCTACCGGTATTATGTCTACCTACCTAACGATATATTTAAATGCAGTCCTCAGGATAGTTCCTGCTACAATTGCACAACACTAATTGTTAGTTCAAAAATTTCCATTAAATCCTAGTTATTTAACAATATACAAAAATAATTGCCTGTCTTTTCTTGCTTAGTAATTTTTTGAGGGAGTGTTCCTTGTTCTTCCTTCAGCTGGTTTCGATGCCACATATATTAATAGAATCCACTGAATTCAATAATGGACATTAATTATTTAACATTGTCACGCAGCAGTCGACATATGAGAGAAGAGAGAAGACATTATTTATAAAATACATACAATATAATAATAAATACAAGTCAATAAGAAGAGAACACAACAATTCTAACGTTAAAACAATTCGTACAGACCATCTCATCATGATCATTTTACAGTTACCATATTACATTCCATGATTATTCATAGTCACCGCATTTAAATGCCCCCTACTATATTTTAAGTCATTTAATTTTCCATAAATCATTACTTGTATTGAGATAATTCCCTTCACCCTTTTTATATTCTCACGATCTTTAAATTTAGTACAAATTTTTCAAATAAATAAATATAATAATTAATTCTTCCTTCCAAATATCTAGTATACTTGTTTTAACTCATTCAGAGTCACTATCACATACAATAACTTATCCACAAATTTTAAAAATGGGCTATTATTATAGTAGAAAATGTACACACACAATACTATTCATCTATCATGATCCAAAACTACTCCCAACAAACTACAGAGTACAATGGACACGTAAAAACGTACCACATGTTATTGATACCTGCTTAAACATTCTGAGGATAACACCACTATTACTTTTTCCCTCGAGGATGAGTACATGTACAATTCCTCATATTCCTAATCAAACATTATGCTCTCTGTATAATCATAATATTATTACAAAATTGTAAACTTTTTCCCCTTAAATCTTATACAAGAATTTCATAGAAGAAATCATTTATCGTAGATGTCATCATATTATCATTTTTACAAACTTCACCATATTAAAGGTGTATCAATAAATTTCAACTGCATACTATACATTATACAAATTCTTTTCCTATAGTTTAGACTCGCTCGCGAGACCACAAGTATAGCTTTCCAAATGTACTTGTACTTGAACAAAAGATACGACAATATTTTTTTCAATTATTATTTCCTTTTAGCATCATTTTTGTGGACACTCTCTGACAACAATGATAGTGTGTGAAATTCCCAACTAGAAATAGATAGAAACTAGAATTCATCTCAAATGTAGAATCACAGCTAAAAATTGTAGTATCCTGTTTACATTCCGCAAACGTGTCTCACACACACAAAAATTTCAATTTTTTCGTTTCGAATTGCAATATCATTTAGGATTGAATTACATTTAGGGACAAAGTATTTAAGACAGACGGTAATATTCACACTCTCTCTACTACCTTGCGCAGGATGTTCATTCGCAAAATAATGACAACGAAAAATGTCTTCAATAATAACTTTACAGAGGCAATATTAATACTTATTTGATATACACATATTCATTGATACTCACATCTCATCCTAACCTTCCTTTGGTAAACAAAGTGTACAAAGTACAAATAAATTACAAATCCTACAATAATAGTTCCCCATGTACGCAGCTACAGTTCAACTTACGAAGCATCTACGAGTACCAGGTAGGTTTAGGAAAATAATAATAAAGAAATATTCAAGTATATTATACATAAGAAGACTACTCAAAAGATTCAGAAGAAATACTAATCAACAATTTTTTTTAAAAAAAATGTGTATGTACCTACAAAGTTTTGACTAAAATATTTGCTGAACTGCGAACTTGCGCTAAAACGTCTCGAACATAAAAAGTCACATTTGTAGATAATATCAGAAAAAACCGAAATTAAAGCTAAACCCATCTATGAATTAATGCTTGATTTCTTGAGTATATGTGAACAATGTTTTGAGCTACGAATAATGCTTGTTTTAGGTATATCTTAACCTACATATTTATGTGTATATTTAAATGTCTATTAAAAAGACTTAAAAGTACTTAAAAATTCAACTAAAATTTACCAACTTAGGCTAATACGTGGGTTAATCAACCTTTAAAGAATAGTTTGATACGTATGGACCCACCAACATCTTATTCCTAATGATATCGTTCTGGATTCCAGAAACATTGGGGAGCATTCGGTAAGATTCAATTGTGTTAGAGTCCTCGTACCCAGAGTCTACACCAAAGCAATCTATACTTGCCCCTTTAACCGACACTGAAGGAGCAGTCTCTTGAGGAGAAGGCAATAAGGAACTCGGATTACTCCGAGTAACCGAACAAGGGTTTAAAAATCGACGGTCCAACAACACCTCTCCGCATGGTCCTTTAAACACGATTCCACAACAAGTTTTCTCCCTGTGTATAGTTCAAAAAAATTTTTTTACTCATCTTCTTCCAGCCAAAGCACTAATGAATATGTTAATATTGTTAATGGTTAAAATATTGACAATTACCTCTTCCAAAACGTCAAGTCTAGAAAGCTACTAATAGATGCCCGATTCTTCTGGGGTTTCAATCCTGCTTTGCTCCGATGTCTCTTGCTTTTGCCATTCTTTTGCCTTTCTGAGTCAACATTACCATTGAGCAATTGAGAAGAGTCAATACAACTTCTGGAATCTTCATCGTCATCATTTACTGGACTTGGAACTGGAGAAGTATCCAAACTGGAATGATAACTGCCGCTCCCACTTGAAAGGCATTCCACTACAAAGATACACAAACAAATAAATTTTCATTCATATTCTAATTCTATAATATAATTTTACAGAGATGATACACATTTTGGTTTAACATAAAAGGAAAGAAACTCACATTGTATGTCGTCACTGTATGTCGTGTATGCGGAAGGACTTGCAACACGATTACGCTTAATCTGTGGAATGTACAACTTTTTTTGCAGTCTCTCAGCAGCTTCTGATGGAATTTGAAAATCATTTTCTCTGTCATCGGTCAAAATTTCCTCCTTGAGAAGGGCTGCATTTATTGGTTTCAATTTCATGTTGACCTTATTCTTCTTTACCTTGTTTATTTTCGACAAGGGTTTACTCTAGGTTAGAAAAAATGCAAAAAATTTTTCATAATATTTTTTATACTGATTTTTTCATCATTTTTAACCCAGTTCTTTACATGTGTAATCTCGTGTATTTTTAATTTCATTTTGTAATTTCACATTACAGCGAACCGATTTAATAATCGTCAACTGGGAAATTGCTAAATATGTTTTGCCACAAACGTTCTTTCTTGAGCACAGCACGTTCGTCTCACGCAACAAGTCTGTGCCTGCATAAACTTGACGACCACACTACGCATCACGTGTGGTCATTCTATCGTCTTTTCTGAAAAAACGAGGTTCCACGTCAAATTTATTGGGCACAAACTAAATATTCACTACAACAGTCCTAATATGTTGGACCGATGGACTGGAGGTCGAAACATGATACTTGGAGTACATAAGAACTACTACAAGTGTCTCCTCAATGACGAGAAAAATGATTGCATTGAAAAGAAAATACATCAAATTGACCACATTCTTGAATATAAATTATGTGAGTAGGCTGTTTAACGTAATACTGTTATTTAGATATTGCCAAGTTGACATTCATTTATGTCGTGTCAGTGTTATGGTTTAAATTAAAATAAAAATATCCAAGATTACACTAGATGCATACAAGGGCCAATACAATATACACACAGACTTAATTCACTCACCCCATGTCCTGCCCTTGCATCTACGACATGTTTCCAATTCCGTTGAGAACCCATTGGAAGTTTTTTCCACCGTTTCACTAATAAAACACAAGCGTTGCAAATTTCTCCACTTCGATCTTCGTTTAGTTTAAAGCATTCATCGAATACATCCTCATATCTTTTGCTGTCTGTAAATCTTGAGCTATGATTAAAAAATTAGGAACATATTTTAAACTAAAATAGAATACAGAAGACGTCTACAATTATATTTTTACATATTACACACATATACGTCAAAATAGGGACATGAGATGTAGTTTTAAAAAATCACCTGCTGGACTTGGCCCTGCATATACAACAGCCTGAAATAATTGAAAAACCATCGATTAGTAATGTGATTAATTAGTGGATACAACTACTTATGTAATCAATGATTTGGAAATCATAGCATTTAAAAATTTGATACCTGAGACTGAACGGTAGACCCTCGGTTTGTGAAAACTGAACATTTTACGGTCGACCTCAGTAACAGTCAAAAATGGTCTTCAAACAATGAAGTATTTGGCAAATCGGGTTTCCCTTTCTGTTTCAGCAAGTGAGATTCTAAAATCAAATATTTTTTAAAAACCCATTAATAAATGACCGATTACATCATTTGTTCCTATTGCATGCTAGGCATTCGCGCACAGTAAATGATATGATTTGTTAATTCGCATTTAAAGCCGGCCTCATTTATACTTATTTTCTCATTGAACGAATTTTTTAAAAATATTTATATTATTAGTAGCTGCGTACACAACGAGTCGAGGAGCCTAAAGGCCTAATACAGTCTTGAAAGTTTTGTGGACACAGTTACAGCCATGGGGAAGCTGTATAGACAGATAGAAGAAAGCCATGACACGGATGAAACTAAACCTCCTTCTTGTTCTCAGTTTCTAGTGATGGATGGAAGTAGTGAGAAAACGCGTCCAACAAAAATAGCAACTTAAACCCAGAAGTTGGCAGAGATTGCAAATTGACTGTTGTATCTCTCTATACACACACACATGTGTGTACGTACGTGTGTAGATTAACAAGTACAAGCAGGTAGGAGTAAAGAAATAGACAAAGAGAATGAATGAATTGGAACGGTTATGAACACATACCTACATTGGCATCACAACACACAACAATTCTAACCATTTAGCTCGTGCATGGGAGTGTACAATTATATCATTTCATAGTCTAAAAATCTATAGGAAATCCTAGGTAGAAATGGTACATGTCCACCGTATCATCTCTTAAAGTTTAGATATAAACATACCATTAGGCTCTACTTGCTATTTTCAGCACCATCCTTTTGGCCACGAGTAATTCAAGGTCTGACCCAGTTTAAAAAGTTTAAAATGGCTCGATCATAGGCCATTGCTTATCATTTCTTCTCTCTCTCATTATACATTTTACCTTCACTATACTTACTACCAACGACCAACCAGTAACTCTTAAATTACAAACAAAATTAACAGAAAATCCCGGTATAAATTATTACAAGTTCCATAATAAGCCACTATGACTTAGTCACTTCCTTGAAATTCAGGAGCAGAATTTCTACTACTGTACGTACAGAACAATACAAAATGGATCATTGCTGTTTGTTCTACATGTATACATGTAAATAATCCTGACAGAAAGATGAGGAGGAACACGTCATTACAACAAACACGAGTAGTACTCAATCGTATGTACTGAAATCCAAACTAAGAAAATACTATGTATACTATGAATACTATAAATACTATGTATTTGTGACCATTTATGTACACCCTTTTCAACATGTATTTCAATACATGAACATTAAATCAATCAATATAAAATATTTGGATGTGGTGTACTAAAAGCTTTTGACAATCACACGAGTTTTAAAACAACCAACGACTACTTCCATTTGATGAGGGATGGTCACTGCTATGACATATTGACAACTAGCGAGGCAAATGAATGAAATAAAATATATGTCGCAGCAAAAATTATTTCTCTCGCAATGCAATAATGTTGACACTACAATATAATCTCTCCAGTCCCATGATCGATAACCGACACATGTCTAACTTGCAACATGTTTATTTGTCAATCTGTGTGGTTTAAAAAAATGTTTTCATATCTTTATGAAATATAGCCAGTTGCAAACTGTCGAGTCAACAGTAACTTGACCCAGCTGTTGTCCAGGAGGTTACCATCCATTCCTTTTTCAAGGAAAACTTTGAATTACAAATGAACCAGAAGATATTTAGTAACACGCAAATTAATGTGGACAATATTTTAATAATAATGTCAATTTCCAATTTGAATGGCAGATTTTAAAATGTATGTTTCTGCTATCTCATTTGTAAGGATAAAATCGTTTAAAAAATAATTTTTAATCTCCACCATGTGAACAATATTGAATATATTATTTCTCCTCCCTACATATTTGTAATTCATATTTACTACTTGATTCCTCTTTCTTGGGGTGAAATTTTTTTCTCCTTTTTCATGTTTCATGGCAAAAGCTCTTCCATATGAATGTAAAAAATAAATAATTACATTAAATACAATTCCACATGACAATACCACATTCCTTGGCTTATGCACTATAATGGTCTTTAATGAAAGGAGAAATAAGCCCCACTCTGAGAATTTTGTCCTGTCGAGCTACAATCACACACACATAATTGACCATGACTTTGGCCATGAAATTCTAACACATCAACGTAGACTATACTTCTAACAACCTGCCTCCTTCAAAATTATTATAGCTAGACGGGACAAGGTAATCTGATGTGCACTCTAATATTGATTTGTCATAATTGTGAATTAAATATCAGCCAAAATATCCTCAAAAATTAAGAATAACTAACTAACTGCGAAAGATTAAATAGCTTTCCAATTTAAAAATAATTTTCTATTATATCAGAATAAATTATGTATCTTGGTTTGATCACATACAAGGTCAATCGACATGTGTGTTTGTGTTCATACATCCATATTCCATACTGTGCCTAACTAACGACTCCTACATGGCTCACACTATGCATAGTACTTTAGACGCCTTTAAATGTGCCAACCATTACATAGCGTAAACACCCTTATAATTTCCTGTTTCTGCTGCTGTTTATGCAATATTTACGCAGGTTGAAGAACATCCCAAGGAAACATTCACAACACTTTTTTGTCCTTTTAAAAATCCTCCTGATGGGCCATTAAAGTAGGTACAAAATTATTTTAATAAAAGCATCATACAAATATTTCCAGAAACGGTCAATGACAGTAAACTAAATATGAGTCTAGTACAGTAAACTAATAAATTACTTCATGGAGAATCACACAAAAACTAATCATAGTTAAAATTTGCACAGGAACAAATTGTATGTCAACTGAATAACTGATACTAGATTCCTCTACGGTTATTGTCATTCACAAAAAAGATTCACACATTTAAATATTCATATGAACTAAAAGAGTCAGCTGCTACAACTCGATTCAGAATATACACTGGAAAAGATTTATCCAATTGAATATATATTTCATTCAAGGTTTGCATGACATTTCATTCTTTAACAAGGACGGTTATACACTCTGAATGTACGCTTCCACCGTTCCCTAATACTCATAAACAAAGTGGAATGAAAGCAAAACTTTAAATGGTCGACGACAATTTACAATTGTACCAAAAATCCTTGTTAAAATAATAAAAACCAAGTTTATTTCCCTACAAACAAATATCAGATTTCACTAAATAAAGTGCAAGTCTTTCATAAACTGTTTTCATATAGTAGATGTACGTACACTTTACAGGCCATTTCCCATATTACAAGTTTATTTTTAAAATTTTGTCGTCAATCCCCATTGTACCAGCTCTACACAGACTTTATAACTGTCCAAACTACCGTCCTTGTCCTCTGCATTCTACATTATTATGATCATGTCCCCATGCTATAAATACTGTGAAATTTGTAAATGTGTACTTCATGGAAAACCCGGTTAAGGATTTTCTATCCAGAAAACTTGTACTCCATATTATCCTTGATAAAAACAATTTACAAATCAATAGTTGTGGTTAGTGTTAGAACAATACCGCATGGCAAGAGGAAGAAATGTATTTCATCAACTATTTAATCCACACACAAATTCATTCTATTTCTTCCAACTACAAAGTGAAATTGGACATCTTTAAAATTTTCTACTGTTAACATTTTCTGAATGGAATTCCCCAAGTCTACCTTATGTCCTCTTCAAGCATTTTAAACCAGACAGACAAGGAGGTAGAGGGAAGGGAGAGAGTGAGAGAGTCAGGCAACTAACATGGAAGCGTTTTACAGTAACAGAAAAAAATGCCGTTAAGATGTTTCATCAATGAGAGAGTTACGCCATTTTACTATCACTAATATTTGCATTAGTCCACTTACTCGTCGAAAATCCTCATACAGGTAGGTTGTATGTAGGTAGAAGTATTTTAACATTGCAATTGCATCAGGGGCTGTGCCGTCAGACAGTACAGATTCATTCAAGAGTTTATCACGACTATGTCTACCATAAATAGGTCAGCTTATATACTTATAAGCCATGAGCCTGCAAAGCCTCAGTCTTCCATGCGACCTCATTCATTTTACGCCTATGAAATAGCATATATATACAATATATTCTCCCCATACAAGTCTGCCCTGTCCCAAGCCAACATACCATACTTGAAAAAAAAACACAGTGTCTGTAGACTGCAAAAGTTTCCCCTATGTCTGACATTTGTAAAATACTAGGCACACACCAATCCGCCTCAGAATCCACAATGTATCAAAGTCCAACGCGGACACGGATATAAATATTCAAATTATCACTGTTCTACAAATGATATTATAACTTCAAAAAAATCCTGCCAAACACAAGTCATAACTACACTTGATTTCTGTACATTCTTTAGTTGTCAAGAACCCATTTTCATTGCTATTTTTTGCTGTCTGGAATTGTTTCTAAAAAATAATAGAGAGTTGCCGTACGGTATACCCAGAGTAGTTCTCTTGGAGAGTTGATGGAGACATAATATGAGAGTGTAATTCTAATGTAAATTACATAAACCCACATTTACTTTTAGACACTCGTTAGGATTTCATAAAGGGAATACCCCTCTCACATAACTGTCATTGATAACAAACAAACAGGAATGATACTCCAAACCTTGACGTTGGTGTTCACAGTTGGTCTCTGGAATTAATATAAGAAGAGCTTTATATGAAAACCATATGTACACCAAGGTTAGTTAACTTCTTGCAGTTTCGACACACACAATTCAGGTAGAGAGTGTATCTATCTATCATCCCTCATCCTTATTACGCATCGTAATTTCAACAAATATATTTCTGTCTGCTGGAAAGGAAAATGGCATCCACAGGTAAAGTAATTATCCAAGTCCATAGCACACTGATAAACTGTGTGTCCTCTCTCATCACAATAGCCCACTGTCCAATCACACTTGAACAGCCTATTTACACAAATGATTTGACTCAATACGCTGGCAAATCAAGTATTGAATATGTAAGTATTTTTTCTATTGCATACTAACCTACATCCAGCTGTAGAGAACACACAAAAACATACTACACATTTCGTCTTGCATCCATTTAAACCCTACCTGATCCAATACTCTGTAGAACACCTCTATTTACAACCCTACTTCCTCCTCCTATAATTAAGTTAGCACCTTGATGTCTCCCCATATTTTTTCTCTCTCTCTCGCTCTAATATGTAAGTCATCTTTGGATCGTATCTATTTATAAATTAGCACACAGTTATGGCACATATCTAAAAACTTCCGTCTAAAGTAGAGACAGACTCTTCTGCACACGCACTACCTAAGGGGAGCATAGAGTAGATAGAAGAGCGAAGAACAAGCTGAAAGTAGAGCTCAGTTCTGTCTGCAACCCATTTATTTTTTTAGGAAAAGCCACGCAGCACCTATTGATTTAGTAGCAGAAAATATACATGGAAAAACCCCAAGTACACCATTCAGGTCGGATCAGGAACAATATGAGGAAAATACACACACAAATAAAATTTTTCTCGCCGAACACTTTTTATCACTCTCTCTCTCTCTCTTCCAATGACTGAGATGACGATGATGATGGCAACAAAAGGAATTGACAACCCAAAATCAGTAAAGTGCATGCATGAGGGCGTATTCAGCCGGTTACACAAAATTGAAGCTCAAAATGGTGCTATTACCGATGTGTCTAATAGTAATACATAGAACAATTTCACAACCTACCTTTAAGATTTATCCAGATAGTAAAACTTGACATCCAAAAATCAAATATTTAATTGTAGGAAAATCACAAGAGGACAAAGATTTGATGATTTGATTCATGATTTGACACTGTCCTTTTCTTGACTTTGATGACAGAAAATCCTTTATAATGAATTCACACGAATTCATATAACAATTTGAACACTGTTTAGAGTAAGAATGTAGTGCAGAAAGGAAAGAAGAATATGAGGGACACACACAACGATGACTACAGCGTCTGAACGTGAACTGTGAATTAAATTTATACGACCCAAGGAAAAAGTATAAACGTCGACGAGAAGCCTAGTGAGACAGAGAGTATTATACATACGTGTAGTTTCTACTACTACTACCACCACCACTACCACTCTTATGAGGGGCTACGAGAGAGAGCACGTGTAGAAGCCCTGTTGCCGCTTCAATCCCGACCAACTCTGTGAGGATGAGGAGGATAAGGGGAGATGATCAGATCATTTTTAGTAGTAGAATTTATTATACTCAACTACTATCATGATGCAGGAAAATTTTCCAGTTCCTCGTCATTTACAAAAATTAACAACATGAAGAAACAACTAAAATATACAAGAAACAACATTGTATTTTTTCTTTCGTACAACTAAGGTACATGTACCAGACAGAATTGTACTCATCCGTATTTTGAAGAGTCGGAGAGGAAAAGAAAATCTTTTTTTCTTGAAAAAAGAGAAGCATTCTGAAAGTGAATGTGAAAAGACGTAGGAAAACAAGTGACACATTTACAAGACATGGTAGTACTTGTTGTAGTACGACTATTGTAGTGTGTGGTGGAGGAAAAGAAGAAACTGAAGACAAGCTATTGCCGGTCTATTACCTATTGGAGAGAAAGAGAGGAGAGAGAGAGATCGATATGAGCGAGGCAGGCAAGCCATGCTTAGAGCCTTTCTCCGAAACTCAGCCCTAGTCTACTTCCGCTGTGTCAATGAACTTGCCCATGATTTCAAGCAAGGCCTCCTCCATCCTTCTCTCTCTCTCTCCTTTTGATCCATCCACCCTCACTCCTGTGGACGACTATAATATATTATATTAGTATTCCACAACCAATATGCACCTGCCAAGTCATTTATATTATGGAACACATATAACACCATTCTGACACACACGTGTACGTACGTATATCATTCCTTGTAAAGGCATAGAGTAGCCTGTTTTCAGTCGTCCCTTACAACATGTTCCGTTCAGAAATTTCTTGCTTCACTTTCTTCAATGCCAAGTCCTGTACAATTCACCTAGTCTACACTTTAAATCTTTTTCAATATTAGCTCACCACCAACAAGGAAATTCAAGTATCCCGTCCCTTTTCTCAAGGGACTAGAGTCTTGTACAAACCTTTAGAAATAACCAATGAATAGTGTATGTATCCTGTAACATGTTCCTACACATTGTCTAGTTCATAAAAGACTTGCACATACAAAAGACTTATTCCTTGGGTTTTCTTAAAATAACCTTTAGATTTTTTGGGTCAAGCTTAAATATTTCCCTGTCTGAGCCCTTATCCACACCCACCGACCCTTAAATACATGTACTTTGGTATGTGTGGAGAGTGATTGTCATTGCACTGCACTTACTGTAAATATTCACTCACATTATCCTGTGGACCCATACAAAATCTCTCTTTAAGGACAAGGAACTGTCGTCTAACGTAAACTCGTTTACTTAACTAATAATAATATCACACTCTACTACTAGTATATACTACGGAACAATTTGGTCCAATGGCACTTGAGCAGATGAGCATTTAAATTGTCATGTCGCTATAAATAATTACAACAAACAAACAAGACATAAATTAAGAAAAATATTATATACCTAAACTACTGCCTGACACTTAAGGAAAATGAGTACATGGAACAGAGTGCAGTCAATTAAAGCATCCTATTTGAAAACCAATCAGATGGAAAACTACATACAACAAGCCATACTAATTTTGAGGAGTGGAGAATAGAACCCAGGTTTACAGGAAAAGTCTCTTTCAAAAAGAAATATTTTCAGAGTCATATACATAATATACATGTACACACGACGACCCCGACTACAGAGATTCTCGACAGACACCTGCAAGGGAAGATGGGGTGCTCTTTGACTGTGGTTAAGAGAGGGGGACTGAAAAGAGACCATGAAACCCAAGAGAATCCAACATGCTACACAAACTTCCAGAGAGCCAACCAACAATAGTCTAGGCGTCCCTCCTCGCAAAATATACACTGTGTCGAAGAGATTCTTGGTCACGCGGTTGGCTCAAGTAGCTTGGCGGTGGGATCTCCGTCTCTGTATAGTAGCCTTGAGAACGGAAGATACGTACCTACACAAACGCAACTTGAACATGGTAATCAACTTGCGTCGCTTATGCCGAAAAAAACTACATGTCGTTCACCCTTTTAAAGTATTTCATGTGCAAATTGTACATATCCCTCTATTCCATGACCACTACCACCATCATGTACAGGGGATGATGATGCTACAGGGTGTTTTAGTAATCATTCATCATGATGAGGGCATCCTTACTGTACAATGTACAATAGGCAAGGAGTTGTGTGTGTGTGTGCGTGCGTAACTTACGCAGCGTAATAAGGCAAACAATTATTGAACATACAGTACTTTGCCTGTACCACGGGTAGTTTAATCTCTCTCTCTCACCTGAATCCCAACAACGGAAAGCATATATATATATAACCGCCACATCTCACAACCCCCGGGAAATAAAAAGAACAAAGACGAGAAATTTTCTCTTTCTATCCCTCACACACCTCATCAATACCTTTTTTAATACATAGGATAATGATGAGAAGAAAAAACATCTCCTGGTCTACTGACTCCGTCCTTATAAACTCTCTCTGTCTGGTCATTCACTTCCGAATGAAACGGCAGAATACGTTTTATATCATTTATGATTCTGAACCAACAACAAGAAGAAGGAGGAGACACTATTGCCAGTTTTACTTTTTCTTCCAACTTTCCTCTATATGGCTCGCTTCGTGTAGTGTTTTCCCGTTAAAGTCATTCACAGGGAATGACGAAGAAGATAAAACATTTCCCTGGCCCTGACCATGGTTCAAAAATGTTCATACAAGAATATCCCTACACGCACAAAACACCTAGGTAATTTAATATAATACGGAGAATTGCAATTAACTAAATAAAAAAAGTCACACTGGAACATTGACATGTTAAAGGAAGAGAAGCCACTAGAATCTCCGCCGCATTTAGAGACGTAGTTAATGGAGGTGGAGGGCGATAGCATACAAAAGATATTATGAAAGAGAGAAAAAGATTTTTGCTTGGAAAAATACCCACGTGGAGGGGGATCTCTCTCTCTCTCCCATCACAGTAAATGCCATTGCGATGATGATGATGCCGAGGACGGGGTGTGTGTGGTTAAGGGGTAGATAGGTAGGTACATATGGAATGGAAAAGAGACGCCGAGATTTTTTGTGCTCCTCTTCACGCTATAGCTCTCTGGACTCTGGAGTAAACGTTATACATTTCAATGAACCGAAGGGGTTTTGACCTCAACGCCACACAACACTGAAGCGTCTGTACAGCTGTGGCGCGGTTCCTACTTCTTCTCCTTTTCATCGAATAAAAGTCCGCTGATGTAACGTATTACACCATACTCTTTACATTGTACTTACATCCTACTTTTAATACACACACCCTCTCTCTCAGCTCAACAATGGTGGTGATGGATGACAACTCTCAAGTGTCATGTAAGGTTTGACAAGCCGGTTCACAAAATAATTCTCTAGAGTTGGGATTAAACTAATATTTGCTATCTTTGGAAGAAAAAGATGATGATGGTGCTAGTTATGGAACACGTGGGGGGAGGGATGCTGGATGCGTAGGTGGATTTGCTACAGCCAAGTTGATTACGTAACTCGAGATTCACGTAGGAGAGAGAAGAGAGAGAGAGAGACAGCCTTCCTGAAAGTAATTTTAGCATCACACACACACGCTTCCCGGCTAACAGACGTCATCGTCATCTCATCATTCACCATGACGTAAATCATGTTTATTCGAAACCGCGAACACCCGGTGTTTTTTCACGGCAGCATGGATAAAAACATTTAGACTTAAATGGAAAAGTAATGTCTCGTACTTTTTTGAAAATAAATATAATATTAAAGAATATTTTTTTGTGAAACTTTAAAAGTCTATCTGAGAGTGGTACACCCAACTTTCATCTTCTATACTTGAATTATGATCGTGTATATGTGTATCTGAACAGTATTACATCGTGTGTATGTTTCGAAAGTTATTCTACCTGACCTGTCCAATGTAGTATAATTTGAAAGTGGTTAGTTTCTCAGTTGGGTTGCTAAACTTGGTACAGAGTTACAGTATTCTCTCACACAGAGGCAGACATTCATTCTCTTGTATAAATTTCAAGCACCCTTTCTTAATGTAATATACACCCTTTACTGATTCTTTGCCATTCTAAGAAGCAATGTATATATACATGAAAACTATGAACGGTTCTTGAAGAGTAAACCAAGTGATTGTACGTGTATGATATTGTACAGAAAGCTTTAATGTTAAATGATATAGCCAAGTTGGAAGACAACTCATTGGAATGTAGGTTTTTAGGCCACAATCTGCACTCAGGCAAATACACTTCAAGAAGAGAGAATATACACTACGTATATGTATATATTCATTCATTCTGATGTGTAATATGAATATATAAGAAAAAGTATTTGATTCTATTTTTTTTCTCTAAAACTTAACTTGCTTTTGCATTCCGAGTAATATACATACTAATGCACACAAATATTGAGTAGCCATATTCTTTCAAAAAAGAAATGACTACATGAAGGCTGATAGTTATTTTTTACAAAGTTCATGTCACCGGCATTCATACAACTTTCAACATACGGTGACAATTCCGAAATTCGTGACAAAAGAAACAATTTTGTTCTGGACATAATGCTTAGAAATTCTTCTCCTTTCAAACTTAGAGTAGAAATTTTAGTCACCTCCTTAGAAATAAAAAAAAAAGTTTACCAAAATAATTTGACAAACTTCCTCTCTAATCACTATAATATGTCCTCCATTTTAAATTACAATAGTTTTAATTCAATGCTTAACACGTAAGTCCAATCCCTGATTTCTAATATTTAAATGTTAACTGTTAACAGGCGCTGTCAAAAGGTAAAATGTTACTTGAAATACGTACTGATGTAAAAAATAAAATCAAAATAATTTCTTACCTTCGATCAAAGTATTGAAGTGTTTAGTTAGTTAGATACTTCACACACAATTAAACAGGAAACAATTTTGTTTGTTTGATGGAACTTTTGCTGTTGAACCCGGTAAAAAATCTTCAGACCTGACTCGCTGAGCGTCCAAATGGAATTGAAGGGGAAAAGTACTGAATGATGCTAGAGGCTGAGAGCCTTCGCCTTCTCTGATTTGAACCAACTGTGTGGGGGTTCCCTCGTATCGTAATTTAATTAATAATAATTATCTTGGTTAAATAACATGAGGAGTAATTGTGACTGATAGCCTTGATTTACGTATATTAAATACTGCTCATGTGATAAAATAGTATTTGCAGAATTTATAATCAGGTGGTTGGTGGCTCACCAATAAGTTATTGACAGACTAAAATTGTATTAAATTATTAATGTAGTTTAAACAGAGCTTCACATTTTCTTCCAGATCCCTTTGTATATTATATTGTATAATCTATTGTGAAATACAACTTTATT
>WJFB01002201.1:0-21410 GCA_009870185.1 Pygmarrhopalites habei
TGTGTTTGCCATGAACATTTTGACATTGTTGCATTTTCAAGGTTGTAGTTTGATGCGGAATGTGGACAGCTACAATAATCATTTTTTATTTGTACTATTTTAAGAGGCAAGCTATGTGTGACACGCACAAATGTACAGGTGTAGTTAGAGGGAAACTTTTGAGGATTGACAGTGTCAACACAATGAATCTTTTTCCTAATTAAATTTCCTACTGCTCTAACATTTAACAATGAGTAACGTCCTCTAATATAATCCCTGAGCCAAGAACACGCAGTGAGATTTTATCAGTTTTCCAGTTACTTTTTTCCCTTTTGACTGAATGCATACAATTAAAATAATAATTTCATTTGGCAAAATTTGTTCACTTTGAGAGTTACTTTTTTGTTAAGATTTTGTATACGATAGAGTGGAAAAGGGATGCTAAAAACCAGTAATTCTCCATATAGTCTTCATAGAAAATTGCACTAGCATACATATTATTTAGTAAGTAGTTAGATGAAAGTTGTTCGCATGCAAAAAAATATTTGGATGTTGTACCATTATTTTGCCAAACGTCGGCAGTCTTTAAAGTCGGGAGCGAGATTGTCAGAGGTAGTATACTTCAGAGCAATGCAATGTTTAGACTTGATTTCAACTGACCTGGTCACAGTTTAATAGCCATCTTATCTAAATTCAAAATCCTGCCTGTTCTGTTGTGTTGAAACATTATTATTGTTTATTTTTAAGATGCTCTTGTTTCAAGTTGAAATTATATAAAAATAAAAATGCGAATTGTTTTTTTGTAACAAGCTATATTTTTCTTCCAAAAGTTAGGTTTGAACGAGTTTGACGGCACCTCATGAAATTGAAGTGGTGGTGCCCCAAATATTCTTCATATGTTCTCAAATCATCCTCAACACACAATACACACACCCAGTCTTATAGTGAAATATTGCAAGGTGTAGTTGCTTGGCAAGGTTTTTCAAGATTGAATTAAGATTGAGTTTAAGCTAGTGCAAGTTGATGATTCATCAGTGCACTTAATCATGGTAATAATACACATGTCCAAGATGTTATGAGTTGTAGTTGTAGTGTAGGAGAGTTCTTACAATATTCTCAAGTTGAGAACAGTTTTAGTGGAGATACAATTTAATTTCCACCAAAACATCTAACTATGTCAACACCAACTGTGAATGACACGATTAAACTGTAAACTTGTACACATTCATTCTATTGTATAGTATAAATGTTGTTTTCACTGGTGTGTGTATAAACGAGACTACAAGTCTCATGTTCAAGTCTCGAACCGCATGATCATATTTCACGACCACTTTGATTTTCATCTATAATCCATTCAGTCAACTCAACTTGAAGGATTGACTGTATATTATATTTAGCTACAAAATACACTTGCTATCTAGTTTTTCAATGAAGTCGTTATTAGATATCAGTTTCATAATTATTTTATTACTAATTTAAATATTATATGGTATTATTCTCAGGAAACATTGAAATGTAAATACAAGTATCTTGAACGTAGCTAAAGGCTTAGCTTTGGACAAGCTATTCATCTTCCTCATTTAGTATTTGGAAAATGTATATTATATGCCGTGTTATGTATATGATTGTCACTTAATTTCGACCTCATTCAATTTTATTGTCTCATTTCCAAGTAATAAAATTAGCGGTAGACTCTTCCGTTTCTCTTTCCGTCCATCCTATCTGCATAACAGTCTGGAAGGGGGATGATCCTGCGGCATAATTATTTGCATCAGTACATATGGTTTTGTAGTCTACTAAAAAAATGGTACTTAATTTATAGGCAAGAGATAATGACCGGTTCAAATTTAATTTTCATTTGAGGCAAATGTTCGTTAAAACTGTCTGATTTATACAGTTCAATCTTTTTTTAATTAATAATTTCGTTGTACAGATGTCTGACCAGAATGTAGAGCATTGCCCTTTTTTTGGAAATGCTACATACTACATGGTTGTTCAAAATAAATTGGTTGTATCCTTATCTCCATTACTGTCAAACAGAAATAACGTCATGTGTATTGTTTCAAAAAATAGGAAGAAGAGGAAGAAAGATTACAAATACACGCACATGGATTGGATAGTACGCATCATAAAACGTCATGTTGCTTTTTTACTATTATACCCTCTCTTTGATAAAGGAACTTCGTACACATCTCTTGGAAATGAATGAGGTTATCTTGACAAATGATGTTTGTGTGTGTGTGTCAATGTTCGGTGGTCAAACAAAGTAATCAAGCCAGGTGTATTTTCATATATGCGTAGCATAATGAACAACAAGTGGGTATAAGAGAAAGACTCTGTGAGTGTACCTTGTTGTTTTTTAGTTTTTGTGACAGATTGTGTACAACGTACACCAGAGGAAAGTACAAAGGTGGGCTTCCCTTTTCATCTTTTGTACAATTAAAATCTATATATATCTACCTGTATAATGAAACAAAACTTAAAAGGAACACACACATTTCTCAACTTTCCCTTGCCTTTCGTCAGACTGGTGTAAAGTCTCTCTCTCTCTCAGTTGACACCATGCGTGTTGTATGTTAATGTAACAACAGTCTTTCACAACTGATGTTATATTATTTGTGACTGTATAAAAAATTTCAATTTGTTGTTGTTTGTTTTTCCCCTCACCTCTTTAAAGCAATAATTCTAATTACTTATACTGTCATTACTCTTTTGCTATGAGCCTCTATCATTTGATGATATTGCACGTCCTCAACGTAAAATATCCTCGTATTTTTATAAGTTATGTAATAAGCGCATTGGTTCTTTAAATAATATAGTCTTTATGAATTCAAAAATGGTTGAACTGTAATCGTTTTCTTGTTCTAGAAATACTTAGGGATTTATATGCAGCCGACGAAAGTACCTTACATGTGTTGTAAATTAAGTGCTTGTTAATACCAGTTTATTCACCTTAATGTCTTCTTGCTTTGGATCTTGACATTACAATTAAAAGATATTGAAGCACTTCGACCTCATGGGGTTTTTAATCCTCTGCTTTGCCCTCAAGAAATCATTACTTTAACATAAATATAAAGGCTCCAAAAGATATCACGAGTCATGTTATATTTGACGAGTTTGAATCAATTACTCTTTTGAAAAAAAGACAAGAGAAATTAAATTATTTTTGCATCAACAAGTTCACACTCCTATAACTAAATATTGCTATAGGTCAAAAGACTACAGTTTATATTGTAAAACTGAAAAAAAAGTTTTCGACACATTTACGACACAAGTTGTTATTTCCCTTTACATCCACACTTACTTTAACTTATATGTACTGTATGTACATATTAGAAATTGAAGAGGTATTATAGATGTTTTGCAATAATCATTTTTGACAACAATTAATAGTATTACGTACTTGGCGTGCAGAAGGGACATCAAATTAACCATTATGCAATGGCACGTTATATTCTCTGCATTGCGTTCCACTCCGCTTTAGGAGAGTGAGGGAAAAAATCACATTATTACACATAATGTAAAAAAATGACAACAAATTTTCATTTGGATTCTAAAAAGCATCTTGACTCGAAATGAGAGCAAAAAAATTAAAGAATTTTCTCTCACTTCGGGTCTGAATAGTATAGGCCATAGGTATGTAAGAAACAGAAAGTGTTTTCTACTGATTAAGTATGGTTATAAAAAATAATTGGGGGCTACATGGAACAATAGATGTTTCCTGTACAAGTGTAATTTCACTGATTCCGTTAAACACGTGACAATAGTTTGTGTACGGATTCAGTGACCCATACACACCTGTGGATCGTTCATATATCGATGTTAGGCTATGCATCAAATAGTTTTGAAGTATACCCCTTCAAAATCTTGAGACGTCGTGAAATCGCCCGCAACCACGTATTAATTTTTACTGAATTTTTTGTGAAATGAGAAATTACAGTTATTGAATTCATAATTGACCATAGAGTGCATTTGAAGTGTGAGATTACCTGAGAATAATAATTTGCATTTGATTTGATTTCAGCTAAAGATCTCTCTCTGACCTCAAAGTTCCTATACTCACAAGAATGGCTCTCCTTAAGCTATTAAGTCTTCTACTCATTTTCCTCTTACCTTCATCATTGACGCTGGAGAATGGACTGGCTAGAACTCCTCCACAGGGCTGGCTTGCCTGGGAACGATTTCGATGCAATACAGATTGTGTGAATGACCCGGTGCGTTTTTTCTCTTTTTTTTCTCTTTAATTACTACGAATTTATTAGCATACATCAACTTTTCTTTGTCTACTTTCCAGGATAATTGTATCAGTGAACGTAAGTTTTGATATCAGTTGAATTGTATTTCATGTTTCATAGTCCGATTACCATGCCTCTCACTAATCTTTTTTTGCTATGTAATTTCTTACTATTATTCTTTCTTTCTATATCCCTGGCTCACCACGCTTTCGCCTACTTCAAACTCCAAAGGGTTGTTCATGCAAATGGCTGATTTGGTAGTGAAGGATGGCTACGCTAATGCGGGTTATGAATACATTATTGTGGACGACTGCTGGTTAGCGAAAACACGTGACAAATCCGGCAGACTTAGAGCTGATCCTGAACGATTTCCTAGTGGCATTAAAGCTCTAGCTGACTACGTCCATTCAAAAGGGCTCAAGTTTGGAATTTATGAAGATTATGGAAATTTCACATGCGCTGGTAATTCTTTTAACCAGAATGTTTATAAAGAAAAAATAGATATCATGAGAACATTTGATTCTAATACATAGTTAATTGTTTAATTGAGTGCAGGCTACCCAGGGATTTTGGGGTACTTGGAAACAGATGCCAATACTTTTGCCGAGTGGGGAGTAGATTATGTCAAAGTAAGATAGAAAGTTGAATATAACATTGTTGTGTTGTGTATTACTTTTTACTAACTGGAAAATTATTGTAGACACATTCACGTTGCTACTAGTCATACTAGAAGTGAAAGTTCCTTTAAAGTCTTCACAAATTAAGGGCAATTTCACTAGTTTTTCCAACTAAATACTTTACGATATATCGTATATTCTTTTTGAATTTCAGCTAGATGGGTGCTATTCACATCCTGTGGACATGGATCAAGGTATTTCAAGTTCAAATTAGCATCATGATGAATGAAATTTGAAATATTTTTTTAATTTTTTGACAATTCAGTATAATGTGTCTATACAGTTTCTTTTTTGATATTTTTAAATTTTAAAATTTGATTGTTACTTACTTTGATCTTTCTTTATAGTATATGTAAACCTTCTCAGTTCTCTATATACACTCACTTTAAATGACTTTCATCCCAGCCAAATGATACTCTTGCTTTGGCTTTTCCCTTGTTTTCATTACGTACTACATACTAAGTATGTAGTTATAAAACAATGTCTTCATTCTATTTACTGTGTCTTTTGATAATTACAATATTTTGAGGGGATCTGTTCACCTAATATTTTTTTAAAAAACATTCTTGTAATCGGCTACATTGTAACCAGTTTTTGGTTTGTCCGAGCTTTCTATTGATATGAAATTTTTTTTAGGGTATCCTGAATTTGGCTATCATCTAAATAGGACCGGTCGTAGGATGATATACTCATGTTCTTGGCCAGTCTATCAAATTTATTCGGGCATGAGTGTGAGTTTTTTAATAAACTACTATTTAACTTTCGAGTCTTCCTTCACTGTCAAATATCTTGATTTTCTCCTGTCTCTCTCTGAAACCTCTTTCACAGTATATTAAATAGAACGTATTCATTCTATTCAAAATGATTGTATTCCGATCCAGAGATTTAAAACGTTAAAGTTGTTTATGTATCTAATCTGGTATGTCCTATGCTTAACTTTCTCTATTGAACTTTCTTTGCTGTATAATAAATGCAGCCAAACTACACAGCAATCAAGGGAGCGTGCAACTTGTGGCGTAATTTTGACGATATTCAAGTAAGACTGAAAAACATTGTTTATTTTTTTGTTTCCTTCTTTGTTGTCACCTATTATTATGCATAAACGCTTATATCTTCTTTTGATAGGATTCCTGGCAAAGTATTCAAAGCGTCATTGACTATTACGGGGATAATCAAGACATAATTGTACCTCATGCAGGTAATCATTTTAGGAAAAGTCAAATGATTCTCCATAGAAGGACGTCCAGGTGGTCAATAAGGAGTGTGACTAATGAATGTTTTTATTTAGGTCCTGGTCACTGGAATGACCCAGATATGTTAATCATTGGAAACTTTGGTCTGAGCTACGAACAGAGCAAATCCCAGGTAAGAAATTTGTACCTTTGGGTATCATGAGATTTGTTCATAGGTAAATACACATAACAAATGAGAAATTCTTGTTTGTCAGATGGCAATGTGGGCAATCTGGGCATCTCCACTTCTCATGTCCGTGGACTTGAGGACAATCAGACCTGAATACCAGGACATTCTTAAAAACAAAAAAATTATTTCGGTCAACCAAGACATTCTTGGAATACAAGGTCGTCGAATTTACAAGGTATAAAAGCACACTATACTAAATTTTAAAAGTGTGGATTTGTGGAAAACATTTCATTCTAGTAAATATTCTATTTTTTGCATCTCAGGACAGAGGAATTGAAATTTGGGCCCGTCCTATCACTCCAGTCGTGAAGAACGACTTTTCTTATGGCATTGTGTTTTTAAATCGTCGTACTGATGGAACTCCAAGTGAGGTGTCGGTAATTAATCGTGAGCTGGGCTTAACACATCATGCTGGATACAGGGTAGAAGACTTGTTTACAGACAAAGGTATTCTTCTATTACTTTAATTTTTTTGAAAATATTATTACAGGCAAAGTATTACTTGTTTTTATTTCTTCCATAACAGATTATGGTATTCTTTCGCCGGAGGACAAAATCACTGTCGACATAAATCCATCTGGTGAGCACCAACTTTTAGTATAATATGTTATGTACATTTATTTACTATTGCATTTACGTGTTTTTAAACTACTGATGATTTCTTTCCTTCCAGGTGTTGTCATGTTACGGTAAGGGAATGTTATGTACAACAATATTTAAAATCACGTAGAAAACGAGAAATTTATGATATGGATTTATTTGGTTTTAAAGGTTTACCGTCGCAAGCGCCTATCAAAAAGCCTCCTTCCATCCTCAACAAAATGTTCAGTCCAATATTTTTGGTCTCCCTTCACATGTCAGTCAGCGAACGTCTATACTTCCACAAAGACTTCAATGGTTAGCAGGTTTTCCACAGTCGCTGTCAAGATCCTTTGGTTATACACCTAGTAAAGCGTAAAGCGTGATAATACTGAAATGTTGACTAGCTAAATTGTTTTTTAAAAAATACAAAACGCATAGTTTATAAATGGTTTTAAGTGGTGAATGGTGTGGAAGGGTGATTTACAAAAAAAGATGTATACATTTTATGTGTAATGAAAAAATGTTTGTTTGAGTGTATGAGAATACTGTTAAGTAAACTAAGACAAATCAAAATGTGACTGTGTCAGTGACTATACTCCCTGATTCAAAAATTTATTTTTTTTGTAAGATTCTAAAGTCTACAGACTTGAAGACTTTTCTTCACTCAACTGCTATAGGAAGGCGATACAGCTGTAACTATTTTTTACATGATATATAATGCACTTGGATCGTGCAAGTTGCTCCTACTAATATTATTTTATTTTGTACAAATACTCTATGAAAAGTCGTAGACATGACCATTTATTACATATCTATCCTATTATTGTCATTGTAAATAATTAATATATGTAGTACTCGGGTAATAGAATAGTTATATACGTAACGCATGTATGCAACTGAGCTGTTCTTTTTTTTGGTGCTGACTTTTTTAGTGAATATATTTTATGTGAGATTTACCAAAGAAAATCAACATATTTTGTATCCAATCATTTCTTTTATTTTATGAGATTCATTGAACAGCTATAATAATAAATTATTCATTTTGTCCTAATTAGGGTTTCTTATAATATGTGATACGTCTTATAAATAATCTACACATGGATAATAAAAACAAAAAAATACAACACGGAAAAATTGAAAAATATATTATGTAACATAATAATTTCTATAAAATTTAGGTATTCATTCTTTCATTCTCATTTTGTTTATAAAAGAAAAAAAACTCTAGTCCGTGGGTAAAAGCCAGAATACTACAGGGCACTGCTTTTACATAACAATTCGTATCATATTTACACACCACAGTTGATAAAATAAAATAATGTCGTGGATTTTTAATATAATATGAAAGCCTTGTCCATTTGAGTTAATCATCAAATTTCCTTTGTTTTCCCCGAAGGAACACAATAATCAAGTACGCGTTTGAGGAGTAACTGATAAAAATACATTAGGCGGTGTGTAATGTGAACCAGAAATCACGTTTGGTCTGTAGTTTAGGGACATTACGATCGTCTTTTGACAACTACAGCTATATAACTATCGAGCGAACCGTATTACACAATAGAATTTACTGGAGAGGTAACAATGTTACTAGTAAGTTACTCCCCTTTAAGTACATTTAAATATTCATGAGCGAATGAATGTTACAGGGATATCATTCATATGTAGACTTGGATATTTAAAAGTTGAGACCTTACTCCGGTCGTTGAGAATTGAGATTGTATAATATATTTATACATAATAAAATTGTAGTAATTTGCTATTTTAATATGCATACTTGTGTGTACGTATTCTATGAATAATTTCTACCTTACTTGGCATGAGAAACTTTCCATGAGTGGAGAAAGTGTCGACGACTCCATGATGACAGAATAGCCACTTTTTTATTATTTTTACTAGTAATATTGTTGAGTTCATCAGGTATTGGAATGGGAATGAGGGCCGGGTGATTCACAGGATTATTGTCGTTTACACTGTTCTTGTGTCTTGAGAGTAACTTCCAAAATTTTATGTTCTGCTTCTTATTATTATGCAAATTTTTCTCAACTGGATGAACAGGTGATGACGATGAGACTATTAGCGTGGGTTTTTCTTCTTCTCTTTTTTCACTTTTTTCCTGAAAAAATTGAAGTTCAAATACATGCAGTGAGTACATAGTATTAACATGTTCATACAAGACAATTTTTCACAAATTATTCCTTCCTCGTTCACCATCATGTACTTTAGACTGGAGTGAAAAACAGTTAGAAAGAGAAGGAATGTATAGTCTCAAATCATGCAAATTGCAGAAGCAAGTTTTATTTTACTAAAACTTTTAGTCTAAAATTGTAACTGGAGAAAGAGAAAGAATGCAAAGTGAAAGTTTTCCCTGTCGTACTTTCACTTTGTTCAAGTCCTTGGAAATATCGTACAATATGGCAAAATAAGGAAGAGGATGAGCGAGCGAGCGGAAGTGTTAGTTGGTTAATATGATGACAAATTTGGAATTTGTCAATTCAATGCAATAGCAAATCTAATTATTGTGTGCATGAATAAACATGTGTGGTAGAAGAAGGATGAATTTGCAGAATTTATAATTATAAGAAGGAAGCAGTGGTGATGGTGGCGGTCGGTAGACAAACAGTGATGAATATTCATGCCAAAATGAGAGTGGGCAAAAAAATAATAAGACAACAAATTCGGGATGCCACTCAAGAAGGAAACGAATCATCCCACCCAACACAACACACAAATTATATATTGCACACTAATTTACGATTGAGAATAGGAATTATCATTTTGTTAATGTAAATTTCGCTTCTCTTTGGATATTTTATTGATACTGTAAAGTTGAAATCTGAAATTATAAGTCTCAAATAATATAAACTGATACTATAGTTCAAGTTACAAAAACTTTGTAATTTTCCAGCAGTAGAAAATCATCATCAATAATAATTAACATCTATTGCGACATGTTTTTTCAAAGGCATTTAAAAGATTTTTTTGTTTGTGTCCTTCTTTCAAGAAAACAATGACTATAAGACAGCACAACTGCCTAAAGTACGTACAACGAAAAAGTAGAAAGAGAAAGAATTGTAACATATATAGCTACACATATAAATATAATTTTGGTTCTAATAATCCTTTTTTTAACTTTCATAAATTTCTCGGTATACATAAAATACTTACAACTACGGACTTTTGAAAAAAAATACGGAGAAGTTGCTCAGAGAGTAGATTTTATACCTTTTTCCACTGTCGAGACTGGCTTACAGTTGAGATGAGCTCCCTAAAAAACCATTATTTATTTATAGGTCCAGTAATGTGTCGATACTATTATCATTAGTGTGTATTAATTAATTGTTAATTTCTTTTCCATATTTTTGGAAAGGTAAAAATAAACAACGGAAAAAACAGCCACTAATAAAAATTTTGAATCACCACCGACCAAAGTGTGTTATGGATAGAAAGAGAATAATGCAAATGACCAAAAACAAATAATTTGATTATTATTATTATTGTGTGTTTTTAAAAACAGGACAAGGGATACAGCAACAATCTGTTAAAAATAACCAATGGAAGAAAGGGGAAGAGAGAGAAAGTGAGAGAGAAAGAAAAAAAATGGTCTTTTGTATTAGAGATATAGGTGAACAGTTAGTTTTCATGTGATATCATTCGAAGACGTTTTTCCATACTGGTATTCTGAAAAACACTGACGCTTTGAGATTTTCGTAGGGAGGATAAAGGATTCCCCTCATCTAACCTGTGGTCAGTCCTTATTCCGAATGTGACCCTTCTATCTCTTCCACTTGTCATTTCCGACGTCTCAGTGCTAACTTCTTCTTCACCAGTGGAACTCTCCTTACTGGAACACTCACGACTCCGAAGACTTATCATGCTGGACACGCTCTTTGACCTCATTATGGGCAGATGAATGGTGGACGATCCAGCTGGTGCAGACACTTTAAAAAATTTATTTTTTCCTTTTTTTACTATCTCAAAGCTTCCGTTTTTTTAAAAAAAACATTTTTTTGGGTGTGTGCTTTTGTGTGATAATCTCATATTAGATTATATGATACATAAGATTATTTGGAAAATATGATATGCAAAAGACATGCACAAGCTTTTTACAAAGTATGTTAAGGCTGAGAAAGCGTTTATTTGATTCCAATCACCAGTATACTAGTCTACACCATTACTGCAAGAAGTCTTATAAATATTACCTGAGCATTCAGATTGATCAACAGAAGCAGTTTTACTTGACTGTGAAGTAGAAATGGTAGAAGTAGGAGGAGTAGGATTTAATATTTTCCATGAATTTCCTGGATGGACTGCTACCTCTTCATTAAGGGATGGAAGGGCGCGTGGATCATGTCCAGGATACATCAAGTATGTGGAATTGGCTATTAACTTGGATACTTCACCACCAAAACCCAAGCAATTATTTTTTACACCAAATCCCGTCACCAAAGCAAAGTAGAGGAATATTTTTTTTCCATTGTGACACGACAGGAATCGCACATGTTTAAATCACAAATGAAGAGGGAAAGGAGAAATAGGATTAAATGAAATAATTAAGCCTTAAATTTACACAAGCCCACGTTCTATGTAGAAGATTTTGAAAGATACAACAAAATAACCTCACCCAAGTCTCAAAATAAAATGTGGACTTTGGAGAAAAAATTAAAAGACGATGTCACAAGTCATATTGACTGAATGAACACAAAGGGGAATTTTCATGGTTACATGACAATGACAGGTATTACCCAACAAATTGTACCGTACAAAAGCATAAAAATGAGGTAGAACAAAAATAATTAAGGACTGCTTATTCGAGGGTATAATATTTATAAATCACACCAAAGATCATGGTAAAATGGTGGATTTACACAAACAAAAATGAATAGGTAAACTGGGTGAGTGAGGAGATTTACGCCAACAAGGATAGAAATATATATGTAATACCGCACATAACCCCAAGGAATCTTATTACATACGGCAATAAAAAGTATTTATTGCACATTTTGTAGGGCGATTTGTCTTAAAAAGATGCAAGCATATTTCGAAATTTAGACTGACCTGCGGAAGGACAATAAATTGAACTCGCTGCATCATCATCAATATCATCTTGACTGGCTGATATTACAGAACCAGGCCCTGGAACATAATATTCTCATGAGTAAAATGGGTCATTTAGTGGGGAAGCGTATGCACAGCTAAAACAATAACTTGTCAACAATACCATTGTAGGATGCTCCACGGCCAATTCCTCTCAGAATTGCTTCCAGATAGGGCAGTCCAGGGTTGTTCATAATGGGACAATTCACCAAAGATTCTATCTGTCTCCACCGGTGCATTCTCTCCTGGAGTTCGTGTGTGATTTCCGTTAGTGCCGTCCTAACAAATATACAGAGATACATAAGAATGAATTATATGAGAAGAGTACACACATGAATTGTTGATATGTAAAATGCCAAAGACGTTGACACTACTACTAATATGAACCGACATTTGTCAAAGTACAAACCAAGGTCTTTCAAGCAATTGGAAATAATATAATTTGGTTGAATTTTAAAATGGTAATTATATAAGGTGTCAAAAAAAGAGTGCAACAAGACTAAAGACAAGGGTAAGTGCAGCTAATGCCGCAAGCTATTTGTAATGTTGATCACGAAGTTCTTTGTTAGAATAGGAAGGGGGTAATAATGTAGTCTAATGAGTTCACGTGAGTGGACTTTTAAATGAATGAATATTATCCGGGGAAAAAACTTGCCTTGCTTCGAGTATCGCCTTATCGACGTCGTCTATCGATCGTCCATGAGTTGAGACAAATGCTCCCATCAAGCTAGAACGTTTCTTTTTCAATTTATCGCACTGCGAAAATCATCAATAATGTACTATTTAGAAATTTCCGCAGAGGAAGACCATTTTTAAGATAAAAAAAACAGAAGGAAATATACATGTGCACAAACTTACGGCATCCTTAGCTTGTTTCAACTGTTTTTCTGCAGCCTGCTTCTTCCTGTTGTACGACTTGAGCTCAAGTTCGTAAGTGAGTTGTAACCAATTTTGCAGTATGGTCGGGGGGACCCAACATTTATCCTGTAACTCTACTTCTGCTCTTTGCAGCTCATTGCGTAGGACCTTAAATTAAATTAAATTGATTCGTTTAAACAAATTATCAAATGCCTACTAAAATTTTGGTGAAATGATAAAATATAATAAATACACTGGTTTTTAAAATAGTTAATGCGTTGACACTGGTGTACAAGTGGTTCATTCAAGTATACTAAGTTATTCGGAATGTCTATGAGACGAGAAAAATATTCACAAGATTTTAAAATAAATTTTGATTGAAAAAAATATAAATTACAAAGATCTGATCCTCTAGTTCTTCACAACAATTCGGTGACATTCTGTTAGTAAGAGAACCCTCAACGATTGTGTTCATGGATGGTGAGACAAGACAATGAGAAAATTGTTTGTCGCTTTCATGAACGACATTATGTATTTTGTTACGATATGATGATAATTTGTCTCCAATTGATAGTACAAAGCACGGTGCAATACTTAAGGGTGGAAGAAGATAACTAAACTACTACCATCCCACCTCCAACTCACTTATATAACATCTCCTCACATTATGAATATTCTTTGTGTTGTTGTGACAGTAAAGTATTGGATGCGTACGTGTTTTCAATAATTTCTTTTCATTACACTGTTCTCATGATGATGAAAGTCAACCCTCTCCAATGACATTCGGAAGAGAGAAGATTTTGCAACTCGGCTCACTTCATCCGTTCACAAAATTACATTCAATCATAATTAACTCTGTACTACTCTCGCAATTACGCAATTTTAACCACAAAAATATCACGACAAGGTACTTGTAAACTATGAACGATACAATATTAGCTGTGTGGTGAGTTCCACACATGACAGAGCTGGCAGATATGTTAAATTTCAACTTGTTCCAGTACAACCAGTGCTTCTTCTTAACACATTCAAAACTCTTCGGAGTAAATTGTATAGACAGTAAAAAATTTTACCTCAATTTCGCCTTTGAGTCTATGTATCTCTTCTGAAGCAGGGAAAATCTCGTCGTCCAGCAACTTTTTCTGAAACCCTGCTTCTTCTTCAGCCTTTACTTGTTGCTCGTTTCGAGCCTTCTCTAATTCTTTCTATAATATTGATAGACAAATATTCAATTTACAAATCACGGGAATCACATTATTGATTCTTTGAAAAAAAAGTTGGATATTTTATTTTAAATTACCTGAAGGTCAATGAGTGCCTGCTCTGCTTTCGCTAAACTTTCCATATCTTTTATCATTTTATTAAGATCTCTCTGAGAGAGCTTATACCGACTATATACAAACCAACAAAACGTCAATGCAAGAACCAGCAGCGTTGACTGTAAAGAAACAAAATAGAATATGGGATTAATTTTCGAAAGTAAAATTTAAATTAATCAAAATTGATTTTATTATTATTACCAATAGTGTGTCTTTAGCACGGCTTCCATATTCTGAAACAGAAAGATAGTGAATCAAATTTTATGAAATCATAAAACACTATTTAGAATTAACAATGAAGAGTATGTGTAAAAGCGAGAGGACAAACCTTTAGGAGATCCAAATAAAACAACATCTTGTGCTTTCAGCGCAATTTTCTGTTTATGAATTAAATCTTTTATGCCGACAACCGTACCAAGCACCTGATGATGATTAATGGCGAGTCTGTTTTTACGAGAAATAGGTAAGGATAAGACGACATGTAATAAATCAGCATCACATTCTCTTAAAAATTGTATAATTTTCAGTCCTCACCTAGGCAGAAATGTTCCATTGACTGAGTTGTCAATGAAATTTTGAGAGTATTGAGGAAGACCGACGAATAGGCTGAAATAAATATATAAATATTAATTAATTAACGGAATGAGATGCTGCGTCAAATAATACAATGTAGGCATATGCCATAACAAATAATCTAAGCAAAGAGATACCTCAGCCACTGGATAGTTTCATCTGGAAAAAGTATAACACAAAATTGTAATTTTTTCCCTTGTAGATTTTATCTATGACAAACAAATCCTTTCTCGTGATAATGTTGTTGTATACTCACCAACTTCATTAAGTAGAATGTGTGGAGTTGAGGAATAAAAAAACAATTTATCAATTAATAATCATAAAATACAACTTTTAGTTAATAAATGTGTCCAACGTTCAACTGCAAAATAACGTACCAGTCCAATTGTAGACGTCAGACTGCACCCAATTTTGCCATAATTCTCGTACACTTTCCCAATAAAGAAACAACAATTTTTTTAAAAAAAAATAAATGAGAAAAAATGCAAAATTTATAGTAGTGATGCAAAGAAATTTTAGAACCTATATATTCATGTGCGAATATAATAAAATTACTCACGAAATGTGATTATCATCATTCTGATGAAACATCCTATTTAAAAAATTAGAAAAAATGTTGAGTTTAGACTCTAAATAGATCAATGATGCAAAGAAGTTTTGGGTATTTTTTTGGAGTTTACCTTTGGCGTTTTTCATAATCTCCTTCATATTTCAGCTCCTCACGTAGAAACTTTTTTCGAAAAAAATTAGAAAACAATTAAAAGTTTTTAAAATTTATAAAATCAAAATTTATAATATATACACATTCCTAAGACTATCATTAGTTCGTAATGTCGTAATTTCCTGGAACACATGCAAATATTTTCCAGCATACTCACACATAATAATTTCATGTGACTACTTGAGTCAGTTCCACTCAAGAGCAATGATAATAATTTGCAAAAATGATTACAGATAGTTGCGGATATACAAAGGACAACGACAGGAAAATACTAATGCAAGTGTAAATTCAAAGTCAACAACAAAGAAGATTCACTGAATAATTATTTGCCGTGTACTAATTAATATTCATATGACATCGGTTATCTTGACACGCACACGTATACGATTTCTAATGGAGCTAATTTTTAATTCGTCTCATTATGATCCAAAATTTTGCGACGTTGTGGAATTCGGTATGCACAGAAGAGACACGGTGGTAAAGGAAAGTTTTAATTGATGAGGCCTTCATGCATGTACACTAATATTACGTCAAGTCAAGTTCAATACGATCATCCATTTCCGTCTATCTGTATCCTCACCATGTCAAAACAAAGGCACAGTTGTACACAGTGGACTTACACCACCACAACCGGTAAAGAAAACCACAAGCCAGTTGTGTGTGCTATACAAATTTCCTCTGAAGTTTGCAAAAAAATAAATAGTTTTTAAGGAAAAAATATAGAGTTGATTTTAGTGGTGCCCAATTTCTCACCATCTGCTTTACATTATGCCTTGAAACGATGTTGTAGTATACTTACACATTAAATACTCATATTCTAGAAACGCTAATAATAGTGGTTTGCGTGCAATTATTTACCCAAGTTACTACATGTGTGTGTGTACACATAGTACTTGGGGTGAATATTAGATACCCTTATTAACTCAAATAACTAACCACATGATACTTACTGACAATAATCAAAAAATATATTAACATGGTAAAATTCTATATTCTGGGATTTAATCTAGTACAGTCCCCATACATTTTTATAGTAACATGTATATATATCTTGTAGCCAGCTGCAACTGGGTAGAAATTAGCTTTATTTGGCTAACATAATGAACCCGTATGATGAGGGAGATATCGATTCTACACAAACGAAAACCTTGCATTTAACGAAAAAAAATGCGACTAATACGTACAGTAGTTTTCTTGAAAGAAAAATGCCATCAAAACAATTTTTGCCAACAATGTCAAAATTAATACATCAAGATACTTGGTTAAAATTTGACACTTAATTAATCCTGGAGACTGTGGACTGATGATAATGCCAAGACAATTAATGGCCCCAAGATTTACAGGATCTCTCTCTTATTTATACAACATTTCCCTACCTTCTTGTCCTTCCATTTGTCATTCTAGGCTACTAGTAATACTGTATTAACAAAAAAACTCAGCAGCCACAATACCTAGCTTGATAAAACAAAGGTACCTTAAGTAATTATATTACAGAGTAAGAAGACAGTAGAGTTGACCTTTAAATTTTGAGATTATATGCTATTCTTGTGGTGACAAGCAAGTAGTACAACATTATTTTGTTGTATACAGTGAACGATTGAAATAATAATATTTTAAAATAGTAACAACTATATATATTACACGTGTCTGTCTACTAGAGCTAACACAAGTAGTTTGTTTGTGCACTTAAGAAATTCGTTACATTTCGAGGTTAGAATATGCACAATTTAGATTGGTACAAAATCATTGCAAAAAGAGACAAAGTGGCGGATATCCAAGCTCAAGTGTAAGGAAGACTGTCACTTTACTTTAAGTGAAAATTGGAGATGAGACACTTTGCATCGAGATATGGTTTTCATTATACAAAGTGTACATTGAGGTAAGTGGAGAGGAGTAGAAAATAGGAGGATGAATCGGGACATGAGTCGCATAGTTGTACGATAAAGAATGTTGCTGGCGATTGGCCAGTTACATTTTTTTAATGTACTTGCTTGACGAAGAGGAAATAGCCCTACAGCTCATCACCTACGACCGTAATAATATAATAATGTTATCAAAAAGTAAAACTCACCTCATCGGATTCATCAAAATCAATATTTCCATTTTGATCATCATCAATTTGACGATGTAAAGAACGAATTGCGTCTAATGCTAATAACTCATTGGTATTAAAAAATGTACACCAACTCTCAGTACAAACTTCTGAAATAATAACAAAAATGACATTTTCACATATTAAAACTACAATATGTACAAGTTTCTACTATTATACAGGAAAACATTTGTAAATAAAAAAATAAATTCAAAAATGAGTTTTAAAAAAACAGACATTTTAATGCCGATATGAAAATTGTTTGATTTTTTTATATTACTCACCTCTTAAATGACTACTAGCAAGACTATTCGTGTCACCACCACCAGAAGAGTGACGATGGTGGTCATCATCAGTTGGATGACCATGTATTTTTATATGAACAACGTCAGAACAGACAGTCTCAATTATGAAAAGGCAATAAAAAAATACCGGACTTCTTCTATTCAGACTTTTCCAATTCATTGCTCGCCTCTGAAAAAAATAAAGTTTTCCTAAAATTAGTAACTCACAAATAAATTAGTAAACAAAAAATTGTAATCCATTACGTAATGTACTCAAAATAATATTAGCGTGCAAAAAAACCTGCTTGTTATGTAATGACAATAAATTTTGGCGAATTGAATACCTTGTGTAGTCTCGATTCAGTCCCACATTCCTTGTGTAAATTAAGAACTATATTATAAACGTAACTCCGACAAGTAGAATTCTTTTCACCATAGTGCTAGTTGCTGACTAATTAGCAATTTGGCTCCTAAAATACCTGTTTTATTTTGAGAGAGCAAGGGAGAAAATATAACAGGTGAGTCAGTCATTTTTTCTTCGAAGCCGCCATTGAGAATTGAGTTTCAGGCTAATCCGACACCAATTAAATAGCTTACTAAAGTTTAACTCCAAATTTTAGTCGAGTATTTTACTGTCCAAAATAATGTTTCTGATTACAATTTGCAAGTATCATATGATCAAGATTTTTGAACTTCAAACTCAAACAGGGGCTGTTCACATATGACGCCGTCAAAAATGTCGATTTTGTGGACCCCTACCCCAGGTCCCCCTCTTCATAGGGGGATTAGAAACAAACCCATGGACGGGATACAATAAACGGGAACCATGGACGAGATGTAGTATATTATTATTATCTGAGAAAATCCAAAGATATCACTTTGGTCTATGCAGAAAATCATCTTAGGCCTGATCTGACCCTACCCTTTAACGATGACGCCATATGGGAACAATCCCCGAGTTTTTTTCCCGGTGTAGAATTCGGAAATTCACATTATCACCTTGCAATGATTCTGAGAGAGAAATTCGGTTTTTCGACAAAAATGATATGACAAAAATTTTATTCAAATTACTTTTACACACTCTTATTGATGTAAAAAATAAATAAAGTCTGCAGACTCAAGGCCGTCCACATTTTTTTCGAAAATCCTGTATACGCGTCATCATAACATGCATAATTAAACTTCTTAATTAATTTATATATATATATATAATTTAATTGTAATTGATGTAATTTAGCACATTTAAAATCTCTACAAACATTAAGGGTATATACGACAAACACATTAAAATCACAAAGAATCGTATTGTCACAAAGAATTTGTGACTGTTCGAAGAGGAGGGGGGAGATAATGTCGACAAACTACAATCATGTATAAATCCCATGCAATACTTAACAATTCAACTGATTAGTGAATTTAATTTATTTAACAGCCACATTTTTGAACAATTTGGAAAGGGCGGAGAACAAATTGAGACGAAAAACAATCACCAGTCATTAATCAGTGATTCATGGTGGAATTCAGATATGGAGTCGGATGATGCTTTCGAACCAATTGACGACCCAAAAGTCAACAATAACTATCAACAAGTAAAAAATGAAAATGCATCTGTATTCCAAACAAACTTTGTGGATTTTCCCGAATTATTGAGTCAACATCTCAAGGAAACGCAGGAGGACATGAGACATGACCAAATCTTACACACATTTCGACTCAAGTGCACCATATCATTTATTACTGGAATGTGTATAATGTACTCTTACAAAATTCTCCATTACTTTACTACTAACTGTTCCACATTAAATTAGGATGAATCAATAATATTGAAAATAATTATATTACTACATGTGTCTGTATTACAGACTCATCTGTAAGCCCCTTTGAACTTCACTTAGTTAAATTCAAGCAAGACCATAAAGAATACTCACAACATAAAACTAAACGACTACTACTGTAATAATTAATAAAGAGGGTTCATAAACATTTTTACTGTCCATTAATAAGGCAATTTAATCCTTAACTATACTTTGTGCCGTTTGTACCAAAGGCTTAGTCGTGTAAGAAAAGTTTAGAATCCCATTGAAAGATGGTGGTAGTCTTTACCAGCAAAAAACTCTCACAACTGGCTACTAAAAAGTATTAACTGATCGTAATATTCCCTCAAGGCACACTAATTTTACACTACAGAATTGTAGGGCAAATGTTGATAGCATTTAATTTTAAGCATTAATAGCATTAATTTAAATTTAAATTAAAAATTTTAAGTAATTTTGAATTTTTCGGAAGAATATTTAACACATTGGATTGTATATCATGGGCTAGACTAGTAAAATCCATATTGCATTCAAGTGGATACGACACACAAGTTTACATGATACACAAAGTACATTGGGATGTGTATGAAATTTCCCGTGGTTCCCGGTCTTCAAATGGTCATTATTGCAGTTGCGAGGATTTCATGATAAAAATGAATGAATCAAAATAAGATGGCTTGAGGACTTCCACTCCCCTTTGATAACTTGATAAATGCCCTGCCTCACGAGATATCCGACGAGAGAGACAGAGAATGAAAGTGCCGAGATCTCTCTCTCTCTCTCTCATCCTTTCACAGAAAGAAAAGGAGGAGGATGAGAAAATGTTACAATATTTTTATCGTGGAATCGACTTGCTTGGTTCAGCCTTGTCTTGATTTAATGTCAGTTAGGAAGATGAGTCCATTTTTGGACGATGTCGTCCATTTCTGGATTTGCCCCAAATCATCCAGTATTGGACGACGATCGTCCGTTTTCGGACGATTCTAAGGTCGACGTCTGGACAAGTTGGACTAAATATTTTTCATTAATTTTTCGACTTGGACTCATGGATAGAGACTCATCTCATGAGAAAGAGCACATTCTAATGCACAAATGAGTAGATTTTTGAAAAAATTCCTGGTCGGAGAAGCCAGCCACAATTTTTTAAAAATGGGTCGTCCGCTTTTGGACGATCATCGTCCACTATTGGAAATCGTCCGATTTCCACTCTAAATCGTCCATTTTTGGACGATACTCTTGTTAGTAACTTATGTACAGGGCGGGTCGAAAAAATCTTGACAAATTTATTACCTTAAATTTTAATATCCCAAATGGTCAACATTAGGCAAAATTGAAGTAATTGAAAGATTGGGATAAATTATGATAATACACAGGGTATACTACAAGCAGAAATCGAGCAGATTTGTCTAAATTCAAAAAATTAGATCTTTTCTGCAGTTTTTCGTTTATTTTCTAAGATTTTCTGTAATTTTCTTGGTGTTTTCAGTGTTTTTTTCCTAATTTTTCAGTGCTTTTCTACAAACTTTCAGTGATTTTCTAGGTATTTTCAGTCATATTTCAGGTTTTTTCAGAACTTTTACAAAATGTTTGCTGTTAAAAAACACTTTTTAGTTGAAAGCAGAAAAAAGCAGAATTTTTAAAGCTCGCGGCAGATTTTTTTCGGCCCTTCTTATACCAGTATACCCAATCTTTCAATTACTTCAATTTTGCCTAATGTTGACCATTTGGGATATTAAAATTTAAGGTAATAAATTTGTCAA